>PVJH01004483.1:0-86313 GCA_004026705.1 Nesogale talazaci
AAAAAAAAAGAATTTACAAGACTAATGGCTTCTTTATAACAAATACCCCTTTTTAAACAACATAAATGGTAACTATGCATTTGGACTTCTCCAAATGGAAAACACAGATATCAAATTGACTACCTCTGTTAGAAGGGACAGTGAAGAATCTTAATATCAACAGCTAAAACAAGGTCAGGGACTGATTTTAGAACAGACCATCAATTGCTCATATGAAAGTTCAGATTGAAGATAAGAAGAATCAAAACAAGTCTACAAGAGTCAAAATATGACCTTGAATCTATCTCACCTTAATTTTGAAAACATGTCAAGAATAAATTTGACTCATTAAACACTAATGACAGTCCAGTGACATATAGGATGATATCAAAACATCATTCACAATGTCACAAAAGCACACAGTCACAAAAACACAAGAACGAAAGAAATGCTCAAAGTGGATGTCAGAAGAGAAGTTGAGGGCTGAGCCCTGGTGGCGTAGTGGTTGTGCACAAGACTGTGGCCCACTGGGACGGAGGTTCAATTCCAGCAGTGGGGCTGGGCCTCCTACTCCCACCACCGGAGAGCAGTGATGCCCCCCCCCCCCCAAAAAAAAGAAGTTGAAACTGGTTCTCGATTGTAGAGTAGCTAAGGAAAATAGAAGAAATAATGATGACAAAGAACTAAACTGAAAATATCAAAGGACAGCTCAAGAAGACAAAGTATTGTAGTGAAATATGTAAAGACCTAGAGTTAGAAAACCAAAGATAAAGAAGAACACAGTATATCTTAAGTTGAAGGAACTAAAGAAAAAATTCAAGCCTCAAGCTGCAATAGTGAAAGTTTATTAGCAAAATACTGAGTAGTGCAGGGAGTATCAAAAGATGAAAGGAATGCACAGAATCACTGTACCACAGAAAACCAGTCAATATTCAACAATTTCAAGAGATAACATATGAACCAAAGCTAATGGCAATGAGTAATTGTTATGAGTGAAGAAGTCCAAGTTGCCAAAAACAAGGCTCCAGGAATTGATAGAACATCAATGAGAGTTTCAATAGCCAATGAAGCACTGGGAACATCTATCAAGAAATTAAGAAGACAGTGGAACTGTCAATCAATAGTAAGATTCCGTTCCAAAGAAACCTAACTCAACAGAATGTGCACATTATTGAAAAATATCATTAATACCATAATGCAAGTAAAATTTTGCTGAAGATCATTCAACAATAGTTATAGCAATACATTTACTGAGCGCTACCAGAAATTCAGCAGGCTTCAGTAGAGGACATAGAACAAGGTATATCACTGTTGATATCTCCTAGATCTTGCCTGAAAACAGAGATTACTAGAAACATGTTTACTTGTGTTTTATTGACTTTGACAAGGCATTCAGCTGTTTGGATCATAGCAGACTATAGACAGTCTTAAGAAGAATGGGAATTCCGGAATACTTCATTGCGCTTAGATAGATTGTGAGGGGTCAGTGGAATAGATCAAGGGAATGTTGCATGGCTTCATATTAAGAAGGTGCGCAACTGGGTTGTAGCCTCGCAACACAGTTATTCAAACTCTATGCTAAGTAAATAATCCGAGAGGCTGAGTTATTTGAAGAACACAGCCTTAGGATTGGAGGAAGGATCATTGTCATTTGAAAAATCTAAGTCTTAACTTTATTCTGTAGATACATTTACTTGCATGGATCAGACAAGATCACACTGCACAGCTCTTCGTAATAGATGCACTTTAAAAATTTTTACTACTTAATATGTACCCCTTCTAGTTCTGCAATGCCAGACTTGCAACTTTCACAGCAAGTCAAACAAATGGCTGTTTAAAAAAAATTATCATTAAATACTTTATTGGGCACTCCTACATCTTTTATCACAACCCACGTGTCACATGTCTTTTACCCATGTGTCAAGCATATTTGTACCTATGTTGCCAGCCTCATTTTCAAAGCATTTTCTTTCTACTTGAGCTCTTGGTATCAGTTCCTCATTTCCCCTTCCCTCCCTCTTTCCCCTTCCTTCCCTCATGAGCTTTTGATAAGTTATAGATTATTATTTTCATATCTTACATATAACCCTTCACCCACTTTTCTGCTGTTCATCCCCCTGGAAAGGGATTATATATTGTTCCTTGTGGTCAATTGCCCTGTTTTCTCTTCTTACCCTCCTGATATCCCTTCTCATCCGTGGCCCTGAGGGGTCTATCTATCCTGTATTCCCTGTGTTTTGGACTCTTATCTGTAGCAGTGTGCATGTGTTGGTCTTATCCAATCTATAAGGTAGAATTGGGGTCATGATAGTGCTGGGTGGGGGGAGCAGAGAGGAAGGATTAAAGAACTAGAGCAAAGTCGTATGTTTCATTGGTGCTATACTGAACTCTGACTGGCTCATCTCTTCCTTGTGACCCTTCTGTGAGGGGATGTCCAATTGTCTACAGAGGGACTTTGAGTGTCTACGCTGCACTTCCCCTCATTCACAATGGTATGACTTTTTGGTCTTTAATGCCTGATCCTTGATCCCGTTGACACCTCATGATCACACAGGCTGGTGTGCTTCTTCCATGTGGGATTTGTTGCTTCTCAGCTAGATGGTTGTGTGTTTATCTTAAAGCCTTTAAGACCCCAGATGTTATATCTTTTTAATTTTTTTTTGTTTTGGGCATCACTGCCCTCAGGTGGTGGGAGTAGGAGGCCCAGCCTTTGCTCTGTGGAGCTGGAATCGAACCTACATCCCAGTGGGCCACAGTCCTGTGCACAAACACTACACCACTGGGGCTCAGCCCGCTATATCTTTTGATAGAGGGGCACCATCAGTTTTCTTCATCACATTTGCTTATGCACCCGTTTTATCTTCAGCAATTGTGTTGGGAAGAAGGTGAGTGTCATAGAATGCCAGATTATTAAAACAAGGAGTTCTTGTGTTGAGGGAGTACTTGAGTAGAGATCCAATGTCCATCTGCTACCTTAATTCTTCTCATATAGATATAAGTACATATATCCCCTCTTGTTATACAAAAATATATTTACATATGTACATGCCTGTGTTTAGACCTCTATAAATGTTCTTTGCTGGAGGAAGGATTATTAACAACCCTGTGACATGCAGATGCTATAACTCTTTTTGCTGAAAGCAAAATATTGGCGGATGAAGATCAAGGGTCTTCAACATGGATTGTAGTTTAGTATAAGGAAAACAAAACCCCTCACAACTGACCCAGTAGGAGGGCTGAGCCTCGGTGGCATAAGTGGTTGAGTGCGGGACTGCAGCCCACCGGCTTGGCGGTTCAAATCCAGCGGCAGCTCTCATGACCACCAGAGGCAGTGATGCCCCCTCCCCCCCCCAAAAAAAACCCCAAACAACTGACCCAGTAAGTAACATCATGATACACCAAGAAAAGACCGAAGCAGTCAAGGATTTCTTCCTATTTGGATTCAAGATCAGTGCTTATGGATTGGGTTAAACTGCTGCCCAAGACTTCTTTAACATGTGGAGGAGAAAGGATGTTACTTTGAAGACTAAAGTTCCTCTGACTTAAGTCATAGTATTTTTAGTTACCATACCTCATATCTCTGTGAAAGTTGGGCATCAGATAAGGGAGAATGTAGAAGAATCGATGCATTTCAAGGATGGTGCTGGCCAAGAATAGAAAAAGTACGATTACCTGCCAAAAGAACAAGCAACTCTTGTCTTGGAAGAAGGACAGCCAGTTTTCCCATGCTATCAGGAGAAACCTGTCCTCGGAAAAAGACACCATGCTTAGTCAAGCCAATGGGTAGTGAGAATGAGGAAGATCCTTAAGGAGATGGGTTGCCACAGTGAGCAGTGTAGAGATGGCACAGGGCTGGGCAGTGTTTTGTTCTCTTGTGCAAAAGCAGGTTTATGAATAGAAACCAACCTGACGGCACCTAACAAGCTCATGAGACGAATGGACACAGCACTGCCACAATGGGCTTAAACAAACGTCACCATGTTCTTAAAAGTGATACAGGAGGAAAATTATTGAAAGTGAAAAAAAAGTGATACAGGAGGAGTGAAAAAAAAACAAACCCACCAAAGAACTTGCATGTCTGAAAATATCTTTATTTTGCCCCGAGAGCAGATCTTTGGTTTGAACTTGATAGCCCTGTATCATGTTGAAGCTACTCTGGAGTAAGCACGCTTCAAGGTTGTCTGCAGAATGCCTCCCTCTTCAAATCCATGTGCTGAGGAGACTCTGCTCGCCTGTTTAGAGGCTGACCTGTATAGCCAAGAAGATATTATAGAAACAATTATAGACTTCTACCAACTTTTCTTGCGATCACCCTTTTCATGAAGACCCTCAAGCATGTCCACAACATGAGGAACCCGAGGCCCTCCTGCCCATAGCCAGTACCCATGCCCTCGTCAGTCATGAGATTTGGCGAGTGGACGTGGATCTGCCAGCCTCAGTCAAGCTTGCAGCTTGCAAGTGAGCCAATCTTTGAGCCGCTTAGGCAGAATGGTATCACATGGGAAGCCAGGCACGTGTGAGCTTACCTGTGTCTACTTGCACATAGATAGCAAACGATTTCACGCGGTTTGTTCACCCTGGATCAGTAAATAAGCACCACAAAGTTTGTATTTTGCTTGTTCATGGGTGGTTCACTCCTGAGCACGGGGAATTTTTTCCTCTTTATTTTTGAGGAATGTTGTAATGATGGTTTCAGCATATGAGTGTTGGCATGTACTGGTATTTTGCTTCAGCATTGTTTAACAATTGCCTTTCATTGTACTTCGAAATTGATACATTGCCTGTGCCTCTTGCTGGCGCTGTCACTAGCCTGGGCTTGACTGTGTTTGGGAGCCATGATGCACTTCAAGGTAATATTTTGGAAAGAAAATTAAACAGTGCCGGCTGAGCCCCGGTGGCGTAGTGGTTGTGTACGGGACTGCGGCCCACTGGGACGGAGGTTCAATTTCAGCAGTGGGGCTGGGCCTCCTACTCCCACCACCGGAGAGCAGTGATGCCCACACACACAAAAAAATTAAACAGTGCCACAACACTCAAGAGATACACAACACATGAGCTTGGATGCTGCTGCCTATGCTGTTATATAGTAAATGCTTTAGATACACAGTACAGTATATCTATATATCTATCTATCTATATCTATATATATATATAAGCCAGCAACTGAGGCACTTATGACTATCAAGACATATGTACTATAGGTTATATATGAGTTGTATATATGTATATAGGTTACATTTGTATATGGCTGGAAAAGCAATCACTTATACACAAGAGAAATGAAATGTACATGTTGCATCCAGGAAGCTGTTGCATTCACTAGATTCTGTTTTCTTCTAGGGGTTTCCGAACTCTATTGTCACCTACGAGATCATGGACATACATATAGTCAACTGTTGCCTCAATAGACTTTATGCATTGACTACACACACACACCCACACATTTTTGGGGTAACATCTCTATTGCTACATAATTCAAATTACATGTAAACCATCATGTTACATGAAAAATCCAATGGCTTTTAGTTCATTTATAGAATTGGTCAACCATGGTCCCAATCCATTTTAGAACATTTTTGTCATGCCCAACTTGAATCTCAGTCTCCTCATCTCACCTCCAGCCAATCACTAATTTCCTTTCCTTTTCTCTGCATAGGTCTGTTCTGAATATTGCATTTATATGAAATAACACATATTGTGTGACTAGCATAGTCTGTCTTCTCTTCTCTCCTACATTTATTTGCTTTGCTCTCTATCTTCCACATGAAGGACTTTCCTCAAATGCCTGTTAATCTCTGGTTATCTATACTGATTAGAAAGAGGGAAACTCACAAGTGAATGGGATGCTTTGAATGTATGGGTAAAGGCATGTTGACTTGGAACTTCTCCCTATGTAGCTTGTGGGTCATTTAGTAGAGCAACCCTTGGGTCAGACCCATGGGTCAGAACTCATCCTACTTAGGTCTCTCTTTGGGGGTTAGATAGATTCTTAGTGAAGGCTCATGCGTTGTTCTAGTTGGAGGTAAAGATTGGCTGCCACTGTCCTGAGTCACATGAAAGAAGAACATGGGAATATCTCAATATCTGGTGTGCATGAATATGCTCAAGCTTTCTTTTTGCAGCAATGAACACTGATCTCAGAAATAATGGATGTCCTTATTATCAAGATCTCTTGTCATACATTATTAAACAAATAACTAATTATTAAATCATTTTATTGCGGGGCTCATACAACTCTTATCACAATCCAAACATCCATCGTTGTGTCAAGCACATTTGTACATTTGTTACCATCATCATTCTCAAAACATTTGCTTTCTACTTGAGCCCTTGGTATTAGGTCTATATTTTATGCCTCCCTGATGAACCCTTAATAATTTATAAATTATTATTATTTGTCATATTACTGCCTGACATTTCCCCTCACCCACTTTTCTGTTGTCTGTATCCCAGGGGGATTGTTTATATGTAGATCCTTGTGATTGGTTTTCCCTTTCTACCCTACCTTTCCTCCACCTTTCCGGTATTGCCACTCTCACCACTGGTCCTGAGAGGTTCATCTGTCCTGGATTCTTTGTGTTTCCAGTTTCTATCTGTACCAGTATACATCCTCTGGTCTAGCCGTATATATAAGGTAGAATTGGGATCATGATATTGGTGAGTCAGGAAGCTTTAAAAAACTAGAGGAAAGTTGTGTGTTTCCTTGTTGCTATACTGTGCCCTGACTGACTCATCTCCTCCCCATGACCCTTCTGTAAGGGGCTGCCCAGTTGCCTACAGATGGGCTTTGGGTGCCCACTCTGCACTCCCCATAATTCACAATGATATGATTTCTTGTTCTTTGATGTCCGATACCCGATCCCATCAACATCTTGTGACTACCTAGACTGATGTGCTTCTTCCATGTGGGTTTTGTTTCTTCTCAGTTAAATGGTCACTTGTTTATCTTCAAGTCTTTAAAATCCCAGACTCTATAGCTTTTTGATAGCCAAGCACCATCAACTTTCTTCACCACATTTGATTGTGCACCTGCTTTGTCTTCAGTAATCATGTCAGGAAGGTGAGCATCATGGAATGCCAGTTTAATAGAGGCAAAGTGTTCTTGCATTGAGGGGCTACTTGAGTAGAGGCCCAATGTCCTTAATACTAAACATATATATGCACATAGATCTATTTCCCCATCATCATATATAAATATATTTGCATATGTACATGCCTGTACTTAGACTTCTATAAATGCCCTTTGCCTCCTAGTTCTTCTTGTCCCACTATCATGCTCATCCTTCATTTGGATTTCAGTAATTTCTCTTGGTTACATTGCCCTTGATCAAGCCCTACCAGGCCTCCTACACCCTCCTCTCCATTGATTTTGGATCACTTGTTTTTCCTTTGTCCATGGGGTTTTAACACTCACTTCCTTTCCCCTGCCTCCCCCTCTTCCATGTCCCTCTGGAACCATTCTTTGGAGAAAAAAATTCTCTATACATCTCTGAGATGGGGCAGGGACAATAAATTCTTTGTGAGAGGGGGGAACAATCTGGAGGGTTGACTACTTTTTGAACAAATATTTAACCAGTCAGCAACATTTAGACACTCAAAAAGGAGCACCGGTGGCATAGTGGTGAAGTATTGGGCTCCCAGCTGCAAGGCTGGCAGTTTGAAGCCACCAGTTACCCTGCGGGAGAAAGATGAGGTTTTCTGCTCCTGAGTTATTATGTCAGAAAAATCTCGGGGACAGTTAGTTCTACCCTGTCTTACAGGGATTTCACAAGTCAGAATCAACTTGAGTTTAGATTAAAAAATTATATAACCATTATTACATGCCTTATACTTAAACATTTGTATTAGTTGGGATTTAATACATAGATCATTCCATATTTCAATCATGTAAAGTAGAATGTACAATTGCTACCACAATCAGCTTCCAAACATTATTTTTCTACACGTCCCTTGACATGATCTCCCCCGCCCTCCTTTTTTTTAATTCAAGGAGTAGTTTCCCTTTCTTTTAGACCTTCTTTTAAGCCTTCACTTAATATAGTACCTGGATCTGCTAATTCTGATGTCTTTTGGAAATTTGAAGGTGAATCAGACTGTGTCTCTGCTTTTACTTGGCTTAGAGCCCAGTTTTCTGGAGTGTGTTATTTAGAATTCTTCTTTAGAACGGACTTTCTTTTACCAACCATAGCTGCCTGAAGTTCTTTTGGGGAACATAAGACTTTATCAGGAGACAGAGAGACAGACATCAAAGAGAGGACTGAGGGGCCAAAGGAGGCAAGGAAGACAGAAACTCTCTCAGTATTTGAGAAGGTTAGCATTATCAGACGAGATCAGGTGCATTCCGAGTGGTATGGCCATAGACAGTGAGCCTTATCATGGTTCTCCATGACACACTGGAGGAAGCTGGGGCAAAAGTCAGCTGACTTGCTCAAAGTCCCAATGACTTTATTTCCCTGTACACCAACCACAGCCTTCAAGCCCTGTCCAACAATGCCATGGAGAAGCAGTAGATTAGAGACTCACTCTCATTGTTTCCATCTTTCTATCAGCAGAAGGATCAAGTATCAGTGAACCTGGGGACAGGGATGAGGAATTCTCTAAACCTTTAAATGAATCCACCTGAAGTGGAGAAGGAAGGCTGAAATGATTGAAGATTCCTGTTTTTCTTAGCCTGCGGGGCTGTAGCTCCCATATCCCTATGCCCTGGGCAGGGTGATTAGGTCTCTGGAGAGATTACTGGGGCTTCCCTCCTTGAAAAAGCTGATCAGTGGGGCTGGGTGTGTGTTCTGGGCTGTCAGGAAGAGTTATCTTCAGACAGTGCCTTGGCCTGCCTGCCGTCTCCTCCGCAGTCCCCTCCTAATTCATTTTTCTGCCTTTAATGTACTGTTGTGGAGCTTCCTCTCCCATTAGAGCCTGTAATGTGCACCAATTCCCTTCAGCTTGACTGCCCTTAATAGGCAGCGTAAATAGAATTTAGTGTGGCGTGCACTAACATCTCTATCCATTGTCCGGAGATTAAATACATGCCACCGATGGTTCATGCATCATCAGCCTCGAGACCAGCTTCATAGCTCCCAACCAAAGGAGGCTATTAAATTAATTTGCAGGTTGCTTTAGCCAAACCTAACAACAACAACAAAACCCTCCGCAGGAGGAAAAAAAAGGTGGTGTGTGTGTGTGTGGGGGGGAGGCCTCATGCATCTGCTCATCTTCCATCACGAGGGGTGGGAGTTGTTAGAGACCAGACCTGGGGGTTCATCCACATTGGACTAAGTCCTCAATGCCCCACTTCTGTACAGTTTCCTCCTCCTGGGTTTCCAGGCCTTGGTCTATGGCTAGTCCTTTAAGCTTTGCAATCAGCTTTCTAGTCTGAGGGGTGAGGCAAAGAATGGGGGAGGGGGGCTTAGGTCTATGGAGACTGGGTTCAGATTTCAGATTCACTTTCTTCTTCTTAGGAGCCAAAGGGGACAGTCACTTTCCCAACATAGTGAGGGGCAGGAATGGTGGATACATGACAAGCATACCACCCTCTTCTAAGTCATTGTTCTGGCAGGCATCACTAATCAATCAATCAAGGAAATTTTGTCACCGAAGGGCAACATACTATATATACTTGTGTGTAGGCCGATCTTTTCAGCACATTTTTTTATGCTGACAAAGCCCCTCCTCGGCTTACATTCAAGTGACGGTCCCATACAGCTGTGATAGTGATGACTCTGAACCCAGTGATGATGACAATGTCTATGCTGATAACCTCACATCGGCGAAAGCTGGAGCTCTGTTTGAACAGACAGATGAGGAGGATGAATCCAATTTTGAAGGATTTCAACTCTTGTGTTTTAGCTTGGTTGCTGATTGAGCTCAGGTTTTTGAAGTTTTAAAGTTATTGCTGATATATTGTTTTTGTTGACCCTCTTTTCCATTTACAGAACTAGTTTACTGTTTTTCTTTGAAATGAATAGTCAAAAACATTTAACCTTCTGATGCCTCAATTAATGTAATTTAATTGGTATCTATTCTTATTTTGAAATTTACCAGTAACTGCTCCATTTCTCACCCTAGACTGATACTTGAGTCAATAAGTTTTCCCAGTTTTGTGGTAAAATTAGGTGTCTTGGCTTATATTTGGGTTGGCTGATACTCAAGTATATACGGTAGTGTGACAAGGCAGCTACTGCTAAAGGACTGGGGTTAGAAGAGAAAAGGTTTGAATCGACTGTTGAGTTTGCTGTCTAACCTGAGACATCTTTAGTGCACAGGATGGCTTGAGCTTGTTTATGTGATCATTTTTCTTGACAGGTCCTGAAAGAAACACCCAACTTCTGCTAATTCCAAATTAGGATCTCTTCCTTCCCAGCCTAGGAAAATGAGAGGACCCTTTTCTCTTCTCCAATCTTAGCTCATAGCCTTGTCCTTCTCTACACCGTGGAGATGTCTTGGGGCTGGCACTAGGGGATTTGGAAGTGCCGTAGCAACTCCCTCGACTGGGCTCCACTGCTGGCGCCCAGTTCTCCCTGGTGGGCCCCTCACCCAGGGCCTTTATTTCCTACAGTTTATTAATAGCTTTTAACATGATCATTTGTACTAATTGCAAATGAGAGCGATCCTAATATACCCCTTACATTTCATTCCTTTTAAACTTTTTTTTTTAAATGATGCTAAAAGCATTTATCGAGTCATTTCTGGGGAAAAGCAATAAAAAGGTCACCCCTCTGGACATTGGAATGGCGTGGGCTCCTGCCAGCATCTTGCACGTGGGAGGTCCTGCAGTTAATTTGAGTGATTTAAGGTGTCCAGGTGACTCCGTTATAAACGCATCAGCAGGAGTGGCTTGGAGATATCCTCCAAGCTCACTGAAGCTGAGGAATGGGCAGGCTGAGAGGAGAACTTTGGGATGACACTCCTTACCCATGTGGTCTGGTGTGATTGCAGTGTGGGCATAGCTAAGGGACTACATTCACACACACACACACACGTCAGTTCTTTCTGGCCAAGACTTAGAGATCAAGGCGAGAAAGGCCTGATGACCTCATTGGTGGGCGAGTGGGCAGGGCATGTTCATCGCATCATTGAAGAGAGACAGGTGCGCTGTGATGCTGTTATCCTTCAGTTTCCCTCCATCCTGCCCCTCACAGCCCCCACTGTCCCCCACAGCCTCTTCTCTTCTCTGGGCACCTTCTCTATCCTGGACTTGCCCTGGGTGGGTGAGGGTGTGTCTGTTAGCGGGATGAGGGCGGAAGATAGCGAGGTTGAGGCCTGGCTTCTCTAGCAGTCATTGGTACTCATCTCCTGCCCACAGTGATTCTCTGCAGCTCTCATGTAAGCCCTAAACTCCCTGCTGCTGCTCCCTTCAGGTGCCTCCCGCCCCCCCCCCCCCTTACTGGCCCATCTTTGACTCCTTAACACTGTCTGCCCCTCTGGAGATGTCTCTCTTTAAACCTCTTCATGGGTGCATTGTGGGCACTCTATTATTAGTGGATGCTCAGATACAGCTTGATTCTGGCAGTAGGTAGCCCAGCCCCGGGGTTGAGAGAGGGGTCCAGGGAGTCAGGAGCAAGGCCTGCGTGTGGGTCACAAGGGGTGGGGTGGGAAGGAGCTGGGCTGTGGGGGTGATCAAGAAGGGCTAGCTCTCAGTTTGTCCTCGGGCAAGGTGTGAAACTCTTCTGGTCGCCATTGTCTCTTCTCTAAAGTGAAGATGGTCATGAGACTCTACCGCTCAGACTTCCGAAGGATCCTGGCTGGCATTCTCCAGAGTCTCTCGATGACAGGACACAAAGAAGGGAATACTGACCCGGTGTGAACAGGATGAAGTGGTTCTGAGGCACATCTGGTCTAAAAACATCAGGAATCCATGAACCCTCTCCTCCACTGGTCTGAGGATGGAAAGAGGGGACAGTGTCTTCAAAGGCTTGTGAGAGTGGAAGTCCTGGGCTGCCTCGTCCTGCCTTAAGCTGGAGCCACAGAAGAAAGCAGCCGTGGCTAGAATTGTGATGGGCAGGGTTGGGTGGAGTGAAAAGTAGCCCGACCTGCCTCTTCCTTTACCCTTTGCCCTCCTGCAGGGGCTGTCCCAGGCTGGAACCACCCCATGACTGAGGACAAGGGAGGCCTGGTGACACAGCCCCCGAGGTAGCTTTCTGGGGCATGGCACCTGTCAGAGGCAATTGGAGAGCAAATCAGGATGGTGGGGAGGCGACCGATTGACTATTTATTTGTAACATTTCTACAATGGTGTTCATCACGGGACCTGTCTTTGGTGGATGGAACTCTGCGCTATCCTCTGAGAGACAACACACACCCAAGATGTCCCTGCAGCCCCTCCTGGATCCCAGGCTGGGATGCTTCTCTGGAAAAGGTCCCCATTCTCCCCTTTGGAGCTGGGTGGACTGGGGTATTGTCCCACAGAGGAGACTTTTGCCCAGGTTGGGCCCCCTGTCTGCACACTGTTGACTCATCCGGTGGCAGCTTACCCCGGTCTCTCTGCTTTTGCCCAGCAGCCAACGTAGCCAGCTGGTTTCGTCATGTACCTCCTCAGCCCTGCTCCATATCCCTGGCCTCCTCTACATCTACATCTCAGGCCCTTTGGCTAGGATGTAGACCAGAGGCTGGGAGCCCTGAAGAGAGCTCCGGGGGAGGGAGGGTGGGGTGAACAGGGGGCCAGCTTGGCCATGTCCTCAGAGGCCCCTCAACATGGCTCAGCTCATCCTGCATGGAAAGAACAGTCCTTGGAGCTGGGAAGTGACTTCAGTGACACCCCCCAGAGAGGAGATGGAAGGTCTTTAAGGGAACCTCGAGAGGACTTTTCCGCTTTGTTCTTTGTTGGTCTGACCATGACGCTGCCCCTGTAGAAGAAGGCAGCTTCTCTCATCCCTGAGGAGCCTCCAGGCTGAAGGGATTTGGGGCTGGTGTGGTGAGCTAGAACCAGAGTCTTCCTCTGGGCGATGGGGAGCGGGTCTGGGCTGAGCCGCTGTGGGAGGAGCAGGGAAGGGTAGATCCTTCTCACGCCCATCCTTGCAGGTTCGGGCAGCCCTGGGCACTCCAGCGTTGCCGGAGAGAATACAGGACAGGGCCCAGTTATATGTGCATTTCAGATGCACGAAGTAAGAGCCCATGGCTACCTGAAGTGCAACTATCCTTGTGTGGCCCGTACTTCTGTTTGCTAGCCTGCCCCGGACTGGGCCTGGCCTTCACTCCCTCCTTTCCCCAGCCCCCAGAGGAGGAGGTGTCACTGTGTGCCCACTTCCACCCTGCCCCTCCATGGTCCCCTTGAAAGCAGGCCAGGCTCCAAGTTTGAGGTACTCAGATTGGATGGGGCCATTTATTTCAGACTCAAGGGCTGAGCTTGTGGGCCGAGCTCTGGCTCCCCAGTTTTGCCAGTGGGTAGAGGCTCATGGCATCTCACTGGCACAAGGGTCCCACCCCTGCAGCCGCCACTAGAAGGCCGGGGGCATGAAATGAGCACTCCGGGGCCCTGGATGCAGCCCTGGACTTGTTCCCCCTCCAGCTGCCCTGAGAGGAAGGTGCTTTCTGCAAAACTGGAAACCAAAAGCCAGAGATGTTAGGAAGTAGCCCAAGACCACACCACTGGTCAGGGCATGAGCTCAGTGGGTATAGATTCAGGCCTGGCTCTGAACCATACTACCTCTTGCCTTCCCTTCCCCTCCTGGGTCCTGGGCTCTCCTAATTCCTGTGGGTATCCTCCAGCCTGGGGGTTGCCCCAGGGAAGGAGCTGCAGCTTGGGGAGGAGTTGGCTTGGGAACGAGTCCCACAGCCCCCCACCCCCGGCCCCCCCAGCCACCTCCCTCCCCCACCCGGTGCAGCTGTGTAATGAGTCCACATCTGTTCCCACCACATGTTGCTCGGCGTTACGCAGATGTAAAGTCTCAATTTTTCTAATTAGCAGCAACACGAAGTCTATCTTAATTTTCTCTTCCCCTCCCTCTAATAAACGTGATATTAACAAGGTTACACGTCTGCGTTTTTTGCTGGGTGTAATTGAATCAGGGCGAAGATTGGATTAGTGGGTGTGGGGCTCAGGGTCTGGTCAGGCTGAGGGGCCCAGGGGGAGGACGGGGCTGGGGACCAGCCGTGGAATGGCCTGAAGAGAGGGCGGGGCTAGGGCCGAGAAGGGGGGGGGGGCAGGCAGACAAAGACAGGGAGAGAAAGAACGCAGGGGAGAACATCCAGAGGAGAGAGGGAGAGAGACAAAAACACAGAATGACAGAGAAAGATGGGGAGGAGGTGGAGGAGAGAGTAGGCAGAGAGAGAGACCGAGAGGAGGTGGAAGATAGAGAGTAAGGCAGAGAGAAACAGAGAGACAGAGAAAGAGAGGGAGAGAGAGAGGAAGGTGGGAGGCTCAGAAGATGATGGGGGAGAGAGGCAAAGAGCAGTGTGGGAGCCAGCACACAGCCGCCTGCCGGGCAGGAAGACACCTGGCACCTGGGCAGGACTGAGGTGAGACAGGCAGTCGCAGAGTTGGGGAGCTGCAGGCTGGCCCTGCTCCGGGTCCTGGTTCTGGCTTTTGGTGCCTGGGGTGGAGCGGGGTTGGGGAGAGGGGAAGTCAGTGGCCCTTTCTGGACCTCACTTTCTCCCTCTGTAAAAAGTGGTAAGTCCAACAACCTATTTTGCTCACCTAAGAGTCTCTGATGTCCCAGGGTCTCTCTGGGGTACCTAGGAGAAGAACATGGCCTAAGTTCTGAGCTTTATCAGAGCCCCCTACAAAGCTCCTGCTCTCCGATGGTCCCCAGAAGGCCCCCTTGTTAAAGTGTACTGGGCATGGGGTTCTGAGCAGTGTCAGGAGTGAGACCCCCTCCTCCCCAGCAGCTGTAGTGAAGGCCTGCGCACCCCTGTGCGCACTACCAGCCTCTCTCCCAGGGGCCCACCAGGACTGTCTCAGCCATCTCTGCTTGCTGCTCTCTCTGTCTTTGACCGCCTCTTATTCCCTCCGCCTAGAGAGTCAACCCCACTATCTCCCCTTTACTCCGTTAATTCTGAACTCAGATGCCGTTTCCAATTCAGAACCGTCTCTGTCCCACTGAGGACCCACTGGCTTCTTCCTTTGTGCGATCACAACCCATTCCCCACCTTGTGTTCCCCAATGCGATATGTGACTGTTGCCACCGGCTTGCTGTGGGAACTGGTGGGTACCTGGTGGGTACCTGTGTGTGTGTGTGTGTGTGTGTGTGTGTGTGTGTTCACGTGCGTATGCGCGAACGGCCTCGTTGGCTGCGGGAGCCATTGGGGTTCTGCATTCCTGCTGTGACAGTTCCTTCTGCCTCCGCTGACTCCGTCCTCAGGGCCTGGGAGGCGCTGAGAAGCCTCTGTCAAGGGGCAGTGGCTTTTCCCCCTTCGCTTAAATGAGATATGAATAATTGATTCCACTCCTGAATAATTAATCAGATATTCAATAAGGAAAGTAATTGTTTGGCACATCCCCCATGGATGGCCTGGCTTAGCTGCCACCCCACGAGGGCTGGGAGGCTGGTGGGGGTGACGGGTGCTAAGGAGCTCAGTGCCAGGTGTGGGAGGTCACCTTGTCCAAACACTTCTGGCCCACCTGTCCTGCTCACTGTCCCCCGGGAGGGGACTGCTTGCCACTATATGCCCCCCCAAGACTGGAGTCTTCCCTCCTGGGTGGTCCTCCCTACCCCTCCCATCTCCCATCATCAGATGCTGGCTCCTGTAGTGCCTGAGACACTGGCCTGTCACAGGAAGCTCTGGTCCAGGGGCCAGCAAGGGATGGACATAGTCTCGGGTCCGGTTTCCAGCCCTCCTCTCCTACCTGGGCCAGGGCCTGATGCCGTTTTCTGTCCCTGGGACTAGACTCCTGAGGGAAGTAGGAAGATGGTTAGAAAACTGTCACTCTGTGTGAGCCGAGGGAAAAGTCCCTGAGCAGTGGCTTCCTGTGGGATCCCACAGGACCCACAATCTCAGTTTCTAGTGCGACTCCACCTTCTTGAGTTTGCTGCTCCTTCAGGAAGCCGCCTCCTTCTGCCTCCTTCCTGTGAATCCTTACCCACCCCTCTACCCGTTGTCCATGGGGCCAACCCCCTTCCCTGGGCTTCAGTTTGCCTGGTCGCCTGGTCTGGGTTTGAGAGAACCGTTTCCTTACGGGCCTCAGCAGGCCAGCACTCAGGGTTCCACTGAACAGTTGGAGGGGGATGGGGCCTTGAGGGCTTCAGTTCTGTCCTGGGACAGTGCTGGCTCCTAGTGAAATGGACCTTGTGATCTTCTCTGTGAGTTTCAGGTGCTTCTGTGTACCTGTCTGACCAAAGACACACACACACACACACACACACACACACACACACACACCACAGCCAGGCAGACATCACACAAACGAAACCCACATATCAAACACACCCCACAGCAACCGCCCACACAATAGACAAGAGCAAGTGAACACAACCATGCTACACGGCACACACATCAGAGAAACCTACACCCAAACTGCCCACCACAGAGATGCCACACAGATCGTCCCAGCACACACTAGGCCCAGCCGTATCACACACAGAGACATATTACATACATATTACATATACATAGGCAGAGTCAACCACAGGAATGCATGCCTATCAGACCCATAGTGCAGACAGACAAAGCCAGCCAAATACAAGTGTACCACATGTGTGAGCACACACACCGCTTACATTTAGACCTACACAGTAATGAGTCTCTCTCTCTCTCTCTCCCCCTACTCCCCCTAGAGACCTACATCATCCCAATGATTGTGATGATGTTCTAGGACTGGGAGATATTAGGATTTGTTGGACACCATGTCATAACCAGCCATTTGGAATTGACTTGACCACAACTAACCCCCTCCCCCCCACCACATTGGTCTTTAGAAATAGTCTCTGAGGAACAAGAGGCTTCCTTAACTGCCCCCAAGGCCACACTCACTAAATCCCAGAGTTGGGCCAAAGGGTCTTCATTTTTTTTCCTTCCCTTTCTTCCCTTCAGGGCTGCTGGTGTAAAGGCAGGCTCATTTTTTTTGGGGGGGGGGCTCTGCTGTAGAACACCACTTCAGGTCACCCATCAAACTTGATAAGCATAGCTACATACTCATATGTGATGAACAAGATCACATTGTTTTCACCGCAACAGAGATTCTGCTTCTGGGGATGGTTGCCATCTGCCTGCCCCCCAACCCCTCTGCACTATCCTTCAGAGAACCCAGAAGCAAAGTAAGCAGAGACTTGCTTGTGCTTACTTACTAATCCACTGGGGACAACTTGACATTTTTCACCATGTGGTAGCCAAAGCCAGCCAAACACAGATTCCCACTGCAACACACAAATTACATGTGCATTCCACAAAGAAACACTGACATAACATACATGCAAATACGGGATCACAGAAATGACCTAAACACATATCCACCGGAGACACACACCATACATGAATACGGATGCACCACCCATCGAAGTGTGTGTATTTTTACATTCATACATTCATCAGCATTTGAACGGTTCCCGACAGGCACGCCCCTCCTTCCCTTGCTTCCTGGGTGTTCCTCACCTGCTCCTCAGTCAGACAAGAAGCATCTGGGGGGTGGAAGGAATCCAGACATGAATACAAGAAATGGGTAAAATGACTTAATTCTCGTAATTCTCCTCAGGAGACCTGGGTCCAATTCCTGGCTGACGGCAGTGGCCACTTGTCTGTCCATGTCAACTCTTGCTGTGCTGCTGAATAGGTTTTAGCAGAACTCCCAGACAAAGGTAGCCTAGGGAGAAAGACCTGGTGATCCATTTCCAAAGACCAGCCGGTGGACACCCTGTGGACCACAAAGGTCCCCTCCTGTGGTGTGTGGCGTCACCATGCGTCAGGGGCACCTTGATGTAGTTAACAGCAAGGAGGGGATTTAGGTAGGGGATTGCTTACATTGGTGATGACAGAGCTGAGCTACCCGGCAGGAAATGCGAGATCCCTGAGAAATGAACACCCCTGAGGTCAGAGCCTGGGTGGGATAGTGTTACACATGGCGCTGCTAACTGCAGAGTCAGCAGTTTGAAACCACCTGCTCCACAGGAGAAGGAGGAGGGTAAACGGTTGCTATGAGTCAGAATGGACTTGGCCGTGAGTTTGGTTTATTTTATTTTAAGCAACAGAACTTCCAGACCTCTCTCCCTGTTCCCCGAGTGTCCCCACCAGCTCTCCAGTCCTGGAGGTACAGGGTAGTCTCTGGGCTTCTGGTTGGTGTCATTAATCCCAGGATCCTCAGTACTGACTGCAGGTCCCAGGAGGACTGGGTGGCCACACACCAGCTGACTCCTTGGACTGTGTGTCTTTACTTTAAAATAAGAATTTTGACATTGAACTCTCCACTGACGTCATGAAGTGAGGTTGGTAAAACCTTTCAGATATACGTTAAGGATCTGTCTTCCCAGTCAGCTGCCCCCAATGTCCCAGAGCAAAATAAAAACCAGGCTTCAGAGTATGCCTTCCTCTCCTTTGATATGGCAGATATCCTAGTCTCAAAGAAAGGCCCCCAGCACTGGGACAAAGGACCTGCCTGTGCATACAGTTTGACTGGAAAGGCGAGGCCTCCGAGTTGGTGCTGAGTGCATGTATAAAGAAGGAATGTCCATCTTCATGGCTGTTGGCATGTCTGGTCTTATTGGTGATAAAGTTGTCATGGTGTGTCACTCCATCTCCCAGGGGGAATGCCCTCATTTTGGCTGATCCTGAATTTGACCAGCCACAGTGTCCTTTTCTATAGAGGGGGTCTAGCTGACGATGTGTGTCTGGTATGTCAGCGTCTTGCCATCTTTTTAAGGAGAACTCTGTTTTAACTCCAGATTCACGTGACCCTCTCCATGGGCCTTCGACAGCCATGACACATAGATTGGGCACTGGCTTGGTCTAAGGGGTGGGGGGCAGGGACTCTGACAGGCCTGCTGGTTGTCCAGGCAGGTCCGGTAGGTGCTGCTGCTGGAGTGTCCCTGGCATCTCCCTGCAGGCAGCTTCCCCATGTCGCTCCTTGTCCCATTTCTGAGGGTTTTCTCTGGTAGCCGAGGAAGCGGCTCAGCCATCTACTGGCACTGCTCACAGTTTGGAAGAGATAATGCTTTGAGACCCATAGTCAACCTGCTTCATTTGGTTCTCCTGACACGCTGCACTCACACCTTTGGTCCTCATCAGTCGAACAAAACATCTTGGCCCCACTGCCTTGAGTTGGCACGTCTGGTTAGATTCTGCATGGCCACGTGGCAAAGTCAAAGTGTTAGCATAAGCTCTTCTCTTCTCTTCTCCATAATCCAAGGTCCAAGGGAGTTTTGAAACACTTCTGGGCATTTCACCCACCTGTCCATGGCTGTCTATCTGGCCCAGTGAGATGTTTGAGTCTATGGGTGAGGACAGCTGTGAAGTCCATGGGTTTGCCCAATGGTGCCTTTCACAGGGGCAATGAAGTGAATGATGCCCCTGGAGTCATGCGGTGCCCATCCTGAACAACTGAACACAGCAGCCCTACTGGGGAAAATGCTGGACGTCCCTACTGTGTGCTCAGGTTATCGTCTCTCCCCACTCCTGGAGTCTTGCTGGGTCAGGGATCGTAGCAATAGGATAGAGCAGCATATCACATTCTGATGAATGGGCTTCATTCAAAGACGAAAAGGACCTGGAAGCCCTTCCAGCAACCTGGGGTCTAACGAGCTGATGGCCACTGGAAAGCAGAGGAGGTGGGGTAAAGGAAGCAGGTACTGGAGGGACATTGAGATGGCATCCTGAACCTCTATTGCTTTAGGACAGCCTCCTGAGGCATCTTGCCTGCCAGGGCTCCTGGACACCCATCTGGGGTCTGGGTTTACTCCTTGCTCCCAGAGGATGACAGCGCTCTCTGGAAGCAGGCCTGGCCTGCTTGATAATTCCTGAGGGTCTGATCAGGAGACCCTTGGGAAGATGTAGGTGAAACCTGACTACTGAAACCTTCCAGAAGTGAAGGATGCAAGATAGGAGGGTGTCCGCATTTGAATCAGGGGAGGACGCACCGTCAAGGGCCTGTGCTCTGGGTTGTTTATGCAGGTTCAGAAATGGTTTCTTGCATGCCGGTGCCACACGGTGCTTTGTCAATGAAGAAGGCCTCCTCCCCTCTCTTTGCCCCCGCATCTGATAACATTTACAGTAAATCTATTGCACTGACCATTAAACCCTCGGCTGCCTCCAGCGATCGCTTCAATGGGGTGCTGACAGGCCGCGAGTTAATAACGAGGCGGACGCTAACCTGTTTATTGATTTGCTCTCTGTACCCTTCATTCTCGCTCACTCCTTTCTGCTTCTTGAAGGAGAAATCTTGGAATCCGTCATCAGGTGGCAGCCTGCCCCTGACCCCCCTCCTGTACCTAGCCATGTCATCCTGCTGATACTCGCTGAGATAAATTACTGCTACCTTTCTCCCACCCCACTCCCCTTGCCCCCCACTCTCCAGTGACTCCACACAAGATGAGGCATCTGTTGCTGGCAGACAGACAGACACATTAATATAGACATGGAAAGCTTGGAACTGGGAGAGAGGCAGGTGCACAGGAAAGTTTTCTAGTTAGCCCCTCCAGCAAAGGCCGTGGTCAGTCCCTTAGAATGGCCTGTCAGATCCAGGGTGTGATGGGTGTCCCTCCAGCCCTGGCCCCACAAGTACTTGACAGGGTCTTCTCCTAGTCCCCAGCTGGGATGGCGGTTGGGGGGGGGGGGAGTTTGGACGATAAAATCATTCCAGTTGCAAAGAAGGACCCAGCCGGGGACCTCTCTGTTTCGGGGATGAAACAGAGAGGGTAGTGTCCATTTGATGATTTTTAAAAAATGTCCTGATCAGAAGGCTGACCCACCTTGTGGCCGGGGAACTCCACATCTCCACCAATTATTTGACTGGAGACTCAGAAAATATCTAAGAGGTTCCCTCCACGGCAAGAGATGGCACTTCCAATGCAGACGCATAGTTATGCGGGAGTTTATCTAGACATGCAGATCCGTTTTTACCCCATGGCCTTGTCATTTTTGACGAGGGGTGGTCCCAGGATTCTCTTCCCTCTTTCTTCCTCTCTTCCTATTCACCCCGCCCTGTACAAGCTCTCCTCTTTCTCCTCAAATACTGTCCTCTTCCCTCTCTCCTCAGAGTGCCTTGCTGGCACTCCTGCCCCCTCTCCTGTCCCTGTCCTTACGCCTCCTGGAGAAAGGGTTGAGGCCTCAAGAATCCAGTCTCTGCCCTCTCCTGCTTCTCCACGGACCATCAGGGGACAGCAACTGGTTGGCTCAGGCGGCATTTGCAGGAGGCAGGGAGGAAGAGAGGCGGTGTGTGAGCGCGCACCTATTTTCTTCTCGAACCCGCAACGGCTGCAGGACTGGGTGGCTGAGATGGTTGGTGGAAGAGGCAGGACGTGAACTGGTTCGAGGAGAGCGAGAAGATTCCCCAGAGGAGCACTTGAGAGTGAGGGGTCCATGTAGAGACTGCACGTTGGAGCCACAGTGTGGGCTGAGGTAAGGGCAGATTGCATAGCCCAAGGAGGAAGAAAGGGCGCCATGTAACCACTCACTTCCCTCCACTCTTGGGGGAGAACCACTCCTGAACCCAAGCCAGACCCCCTGCTGTCAAGTCTGAGATGACTCTCAGGGACCCTGCAGCACAGAATGGAATGACCCCACAGGGCTTCCAAGGCTGCTAGTCCTTACAGAAGCAGGGCCCCACAGCTGCGTCATTCTCCCTTGGAGCAGTTGGAAGGTTTGAACGGCTTTTTGGTTGTCGCCAAGTGTTTTAACCCCTGCATCATCCTGGGGGCTGGGAGCGTTCCTTCCTTGGTGCTTCTGGTCTGCTTTATCCAGGGTGAGGGGACCTTAGAAGGTCCCTGGGGAGAACACTCCTGATACTTGCAATACTCCCTGGTGGGATGTCGCAGGCATGGGTGGGCAATGACACCGGCCACAGATGCCTGACCAAGACACAAACACCCTAGATCCATCCCACAGGGAACTGCTGGAAGGCTTTGGATCAAGGTCTTGGCTTCTCATACTTCCCTGGGAAGCACTTGCACCCAAGCGAAGAGTTGTGCGTGAAGAGTTCCTTTTCTCTTCTGGAGACTGAGCCATCTTCTTCTTTGTTCCTGCTGCAGATTTTGCAGGGTCTGAATCATAGTAGGAGAAAAGCCAGGGTTTCTACCCCAGAAAAGAGTTACAGTCTGGGAAACGTACAGGAGCAGTCCTACCCTGGCCTACCGGGTCATTATGGTCAGAATTACCTTGATGGCAGCGAGTCTTGGTCTGACTCACTGGAGGGGTTTCCCAGGCAGTCCACTTGACCTCGTCAGGGTCAGCTCCCAGTTCCTTTCTCAATGAATTCAAGGGTGAATGTAGTGCAAGCGGGTGGAGGGCTGACCACATTTTACCTCCAAATCCCAGCACACCACATGCTCAGACTGCAGACCAACCAGCTGACTGCTCGGGAGGAGTTTGTCCACAGAACAGGGGGAGAAAAAGCACCCAGGGGCTCTGTCGAAAGGCTATGAGCCTCTGGGGTGCATGCAGGGTGCAGAAGAATGAGTTTCAATGACCGGCATGCCCACGCTTTGCAGGAAGGACCCTAGGTGCGAGAGAAGGGTGGATTTCAGAAGGGAGGAGGGCCTGGGCCAGAGGGGAGCTGCTCTCCTGTGGTTGGTGCAGGAGCCCCGGGCAAGAGATCAGTGTGGACAGTGGTTGTGAGCTGAGATAACCCTTCCGTCCAGGTTTCTGTGTGGGGCAAGTGATTTGAGCTCAGCTAGGAACCCAAAGGTCAGTGGTTTGAATTTACTTAGCAGCATCCAGGGAAAAAAGGTCTCGTGCTCGGCTTCCCCAGAGACCACAGTCAGGAAAGCCTTTGGAACCATTCCCTAGCACACAGAGTTGCCTCGAACCAGAATCCCAGAACTCCTGAATCCCAAAGCCCCTGGCAGCAGGTTTGGTTTTTGTTTTGTGTCCAGTCTGGGATCTAGAGAGTAAGAGGCTTGGCCAGCTTTGACTGAACACACCCCCACACATACCGTGATAGGAAATACATATAACAAAACTCCTGGCCCTGGCCCCATTTTCACATGTGTGATTCAATAGCATTAATTACCGCCACCAGGCTGTGCAACTTTCGTGACTATCTATTTCCAAACTTTTTCATCCCCCCCTCTAACCAGAAACCCAGTGTCCCTTATGCATCAACGCCCATTCATCCTCCTGCTCCCCTGGGTTTCAATTAGCTCACTGTCTTTGGGTCAGTTCTGGCCTCTCACAACACTAAGGGACAGGGGAGAACCGTACCGACAGGATTCGGAGACTGTCACTCTTCACTGGAGTAAGAAGCACCATCGTTCTCCCACAGAGTGGCTGGTAGTTTTGAACGGCTGACCTTGTGAGCAATCCAATCATAACCCACTCTGCATAACCCACTATGCTACCAGGGAGGCCTTTGCCTATTCTAGATATTCCAAACAAATGGGCTCTGTGCTCTCTGTCCTTCGGTGCCTGGCGTATTTCGCTCTGCACCCTGTGGTGAGCAAGATGCATCCAGGTTGGGTCACACGCCGGTCAAGGCTTCCTGTCTCGTGTGGCTAAACACTCTTTGAGCTATGCGCATGGACACGGTCATTCTGAGGTTGGCGACTGGCTTCCCTCCCCAAGGCGACACTTGTCCTCCAGTTTGTTCAATCTCCTCCTTCCCCTCTTCTTTCCCCAGGGACACTGGGGAAAGATATGGGGGTGGCTCCCAGAGAGCTGGTGGAGAGTCCCCACCTCCACTCCCTAAGCTGGGGGGTGGGGGAGTGCATCAGCCTTGGCTCCAGTGCAGCCTTCCCTGGAGGACTCTGACCTGCCTCCAGGTCTAGAAGGAGCCCCAGCTGGCAAGGACAGACCGACAATCGGACGATCGGATGGTATCTGTCCCGACTGGGGACAGCCTGCCTGGGGCCGGTGGAGGAGACCCCAGCAGTGGGAGGGCTGGGGCAGAGGAGGCGTCTGGTGACCCTGGAGGCAGGGGTATCATTTCACCCATGGCAGACGCAGCGAGGCCTTGGCCGCCGGACAGGGCGTAATAGCTCTTGCTCTGTGTTCGTTCGGCGAGAAAGGCCCGGAGAAATTAAGCCAGCGCGGATCGGTGTCTCCTGTTAGCAGCCGCAGTTGCTGAATCTGCTGTTTCTGAGAAAGTGAAATTTCAGTCCCTCCCCTCCCCTTTCCCCGCTGGGCTGTCTGGGCACTGGGGGTGGGGTGGGGGTGTCATCCCCCGCTCCCAGGTTTCTCTGGGACAGCAGAGCTTCTTGTGGTGGCAGAGCCCACATCTCCTAGGACAAGCTCGCCAGGGGATAGGACGAACAACCCTCTGGACAGTATGAGGGGAGTGGCAGAGCCTCTCATGTAGGGCCAGCCCTCTGTGTGGGGACTGGATGGGGATGGGGCAGAGGAGACAGAGCCTTTATTCTGCCGTCCAGGAAAATGATATCTCTCTTTCTCCCTCTTGCTCTCACGGAGCCCCAGTGGTACCCTGGCTGAGCACTTGGCTGCTGCTCAAACGGCTGTCCGTTCAAATCTCAGTTCAAATTGGGCGCAAAGGCCTAGTGATCTGCCCTAGAAACATTCAAAATGGAACCAAATTTACTGCCATTGAGTGGAATCCGACTCATAGTGCCTCTGTAGGACAGGGTACGGCTGCCCCTGTGGGTGTCCCAGACTGTCATGCTTTTTGAGAGAAGAAAAAGAAAAAGAAGAGTCTAGAAAAGCCTTTGTGGGCAGTTCTACTCTGCGACGTGGGGCCACGTGGTTGAAGTTGCTCACCAACTGGTAGCACAGGCCCTCTCCAGCTCTCGTGGAATAAGAACAGTTCTGCATCAGAAAGGTCAAAAGATAGAAGGAATCTTGGCGAGGGCTGAAGACAAGAGAGAGGGTGAGAGAATAAGAGAGTGTTCACTCAGGGGAATTGTTGAAGAAGCTGCTGCTAGAATTGGAGCATGGAGTGTGGAGAACATAGCATAAGCTTGGAAAGCAGGTAGGCTTGCATTTGAACTTGCTCCATCAGCCTCCAAGCCCTGTGACATTGGGTACCTGGGAAAGCCCCTGCCTCATCAACTCCGAGACAGAGTGATTGACTCTGGATAACCCTTCCTTCTGCCCCCAGGGTGCCTGGTTCTGAAGACAGGCGATGTGGAGCCAACTTCCAGCTTCTCAATGGAGGGTTGATGGAGTAGGGGGTACATCTGGCTGCTCGCCATGAGGTCAGCTGTTCAACGTGACCAGCCAGGAGAAAGACGAGGCCTTCTCTTCCTGTAAAGATTTCTAGTCTCAGAAACCCACAGTGGATAGTTTTGCCCTGGCCTTTAGGGTCACAGTGAGTTGAAAGAGCCTTGATGGCAGTGAATTTAGGTTTGGTTTATCAACTTCTCTACATTCAAAAATGGCTTGTACTTCACTGCCTCAAGACCTAATGGTGTGGTGGGTTACACATTGGTTGATAACTGCAAGGTTGCCAGTTCAGACCCACCAGCTTGCTCCGTGGGAGAAAGACGAGGCTTTCTGCTCCCATGAATAATTACCGCCATTGACACCCGCCGGGCCAGTTCCACTTGGTACTGCAGGGGCACTATGAGTCAGGGTTGACTTGCTTTAGTGAGTTTTCGTTTTTGTTTGTTTTTGACTAACGCTCAGGATATGGTGGTTTGAGTTTGCTCCCTGGTGCTATGCTAGTAAGGCCTGGCGATCGGCTTCCACACAGAAACCCTCCCAAGCAGTTCTTCTCCGTAGCACACGGGGAGTACCAGGCGCTGCCAACCATTTTAATTTTGTTTGAACTTTCTGTTGTGAATGGGTGACACTGTATAGGACAAATGGGTTTTCCGTTGAGGAGTTCAGACACATTTTGTTTCCTGTCACTGATTGTAATTCTCACAGTGTAACATCATGCAGCCTACTTCTTCCCCAGAGTTCCTGACCCAGACCTTCATTCCTGAGGGGTTTGGGTCATTAGAGGTCCTTTTGGTTTCTCTAGAAAACCCTGTCTAACATGGTACTCATCTCCATTCCTTCATCTTTCTTAACCCTTCTGAACTTTGTCATTGGGTAAAGGCTTCCCTTTTGACATCACGTGCTTGATTGATCTAAGCTCTGCCTACCTTTCTGGTGTGATTATTCCTCTTATTGACCTGTCTGTTGTTTGACTGAATATTAACCCACTGTGGTAAGTTTATGTTCAAGACCTAAAAAGTGACTCAGGGCTGTATTAGCTATCTGACCAATAAGCTTGGTCCCTCTTTTTTATGTTTCAGAGCTTCCCTCCACATGTCTCCCACTCTCTCCAGGATCTTATAATGTGATTCCTTTCAGAATAGTTGGTAGTAGGAGCCAGGCACCATCTCATTCTTCTGGTCTCAAGGGTTGTGTAGGCTGAGATTCCCATTGTGCATTAGTCCAGTGGACTAATTGTCGCCATGGGTCTTTGATTTTCTTCACTCTTCTTTCCCCTGTACAAGGTGAGACCAATAGCTGCACCTTAGATGGCTACTCACAGGCTTACAAAACCCTAGCAGATACTCATAAAACTATTTTTCCAGCTCCTTATTTATTTTCTTAGCTAGTTCTTCTCCTTCTCACCCCCATGTTATGTCATCAGGCTTTACCTGGGGGTTCTTTTGGTGTCAGTGAGTCCATGACATTGAGCAGGGATGACACAATTAGTCATCAATGCATGAATCTGCATTTAGCATTCATCAGCCTCCTTCATGCTGGCATCTCTGCTTCCTTCTGTTGCAGAACCCTGACATGAGTCTTCACTAGACGTGTGGGTGCCTTCTGCTTGAGGAAGTGGCATATGCTATAAAGACCCATGGAAGACCCTGAAGCCAATGGGTAGACAGAACTTGGGATTTGGTATCTTCTAGTCTAGCCTATGAGGAGCCCTGGCAGCATGGGACTGTTAACTGTCAGGTAAGTGGGGAGGTCATCTGCTCCTGTAAGGATTTGCAGCTTTGGCAGCCCTGTGGGGGCAGTTCCATCCTATCTTACAGAGTTGTAATTGCCTTTGTGGCAGTGAGTAATCTAGCCAGTCCCTGGAGAAGGACATCATACTTGGTAAGAGAGAGGGATGGTAGGAAAAAAGAAAGACTTTCAGGGAGATGGATTGATGCCGTGGCTGCAACAATAGGTTTCAGCATAGGGACAATTGTGAAGCTGGTGCAGACCAGGCAGTGTTTCCGTTCTGTTGGGCATAGCATTGCTATGGGTCAGAATCAGCTCACTGGCACATAACAGCAGCAACACCAACAACAGTCTGGACTAAAAGATGTAGTTTCTTTGTTGTCTCAATTGTGAGAGGAGCCCAGAGATGATGAAGCAGAGAGAGCCACAGGCACAGACAAATCATTCCTGAGTAAGGACAGCAGACTCTTGGCCAAGTATAACTTGGGGAATAGAAAAAGTTCCAGGAGATGGGTGCTGTGGCAAGTTGAGAACGCTAATTGATAAAATGAGAAACTGCAGTCAGAGAGGATCGGTATTCCGAGCAGATTCATGTAAAACACCTTGACACAGACAGCCCAGCAGGGGCCCGGCAAGGAGTCAGGGTATGAGAGGAAGGGATCCAGGCTGTATCAGGATGGGCCCTGATGCATGTGGTTAGAGATCCCTGGTCTCCATCGTCTGACTTAGCCACCCACTACATGGGTTGGCACCACATCCCCAATCCACTTGCTTCAAGTTGATTCCAACAATGACTCTAGAGGATGGGGTAGAACAGCTCCCTTGGTTTGTGGACATAGGCAACTTCATCTTTCTTATTTGGAGCAGAAATTATCAGGCAGCACTTAACCTATGGCCACACCAGGATTCCTGCTGAGCCACACCCAAACTCACTGCCATCGAGTCAATGCCAACCCAAATCCCTGTGGGTTTCTGATTCTTTAATTCTTTACAGGAGCAGAAAACCTCATCTTTCTGCCCTGGAGTGGCTGGTTGCTTTGGACAACCAACCTGGTGGACCTGTTAGCAGTCCACTGTAACCCAGCGACACCACAGAGCTCCTTTTGCACCACATAGGCATGTTCTGATGGCTTGTTTAAGATGAAGCATGACCTTTGTGTGTGTGCCAACCAATAAGCCCCTTCAGCTTTCATGGGTTGGTGTTCCTGCAATGATGTCCTCGACAGCAATGTCTTTATCATTATTTGCACGCTGTGGTTGGCTTGTCCTTTCATTTTTATAGAAATGATCAGGAAGAAAGAAACATGTTGACTCTAATGACCATATACACACAAGGGGGTCTCAAAAGGTTGATGAAAAAAGAAAGAAATTTAAAGACAATCAGAGTTTCCCATGAACTTTTTGAAGGTCTCCAGTGTGTCGCATAAGGAGTCCTGGCGGTAGAGCGAGTTACCAGTTGAGCTGCTACAGTGAGCTTAGCTGTTTGAAATCATCAGCCGCCCCTGACTTAGGGGTGACTTCCTACTCTCAATACTTGACCTTGTCCTCTAAGGTCGCCATGTCTCAGAATGGAGGTGATGGCAGTGAGTTTGGCTGGAGGATGACTCATAAATTTAACCCATGTATGGCATTCAGAAGGTGCACTTGAATAGTGACCTCTTTAGCATCACTGAATGCTCTTTTGATTGAGGGAGCGTTATTGGGAGTTGGGTTGGGAAAAAAAAGGAGAAAATGTAGGCTAGTTGAGGACCATGTCCAAACTCTTCAAAGAGTTTGTCAAGGTTTTAGTTCTCTGGGAAGGAAACTTCCACTTACATATCAATTTCATATATATATATGTATGTATATGTATATATATATATATTTACCTGACTTTCATTTAAGCTTTTGACACACTTCCCAGAAGGCATTACATGCCAGTGCTAAGTAGGCATGGAGGGTGGGCAGGGAGACAAGGATGTCCTCTGTGTTGATTTTCTACTACTGCACTAAAAAAGCCCCACAAGCGAAGTGTCTTACAACAACCTCTATTTATGAACTCATAGCAGGGAATAAGTACATGTGGGATCAGATGCACGCTATCCAGATGTTGGCCAGGCTGGGCTCATTCCTGCAGGTGATGACAAAGAATCTGTTTCCAAGTTTATTCAAGTTGCTGGCACTGTCAGGTTCCTTACATCCATGAGTTTGCAGTTCCTATCTCCTTGTGGACTATATACCTGGGACTGCTCTCTGGTCTCCGGGTTGCTCACTTTCCTTTACACATGGCCCCCTCCATCTTCCTGCCAACAAGGGTGCTTCAAATATGACATCCTCTTTGGCCACCAGGTGGAGGAAGTCCTCTGCTTTTAAGAGAAAATGTGATTAGGGTTGACTGCATAGTTTCTCCTTTTTTTTTTTTTTTTGTATTTTTGGGGGGCATCACTGCCCTCTGGTGGTCATGGGCGCTACCCAGTGCTGCTCCTGAGAGCCACTGCTGGATTTGAACTGCCAAGCCCACGGGCCGCAGTCCTGCACTTAACCACTTACGCCACCCAGGCTCAGCCCAGTTTCTCCTTTTAAAGGTCAATTGTATCATATAGTGTAATCTATTGAGGGATACTCATCATTCTCTGGTTCCAGGGTATGAAATCTTGGGGGCCATTTCTAGAACTTCTGCCTGTCTTGCCTTCTATAGGAGTCTATGCCACAGCCTCCCAAACTCGAGACTTTAAATCTAAACTTGGTCCTGGCCATGAAGGCCCTGACTAACAGAGACTGCTAATTGAGCCCCAACTGTTCTCCCTTCTTTCTTAGTAGTAGAGTCATTGTCTGGACACATGGCTGCCTGGAGGAGAGACTGCATGGAAAACCACATCCAGACAGAGAATGAAGAATTCAGAGCATGCTGGGGGCTCCTATCTGACGGGTTGAGGGCTTGGCATGGCAGCCTGCAGTCCTGCATTCCCAAAATAGTCCTGTTTGTTGACCTCAAAGGTTTTTAGCGAAAACCTCTCCTCCCTTGGGCTCCTGGGAGAGTATTTGGCTAGGAAAGAGAAGGTATAAAAGGTATTTTGTCAAGCTCCATTATTAGAATTCATCTTTTCATTCCCTCCATTTTGTCTTAACGGCCAAGAAGGGAATTTTGAAAAGCTATCTTTGGAAGATAAGCTTTCCTCTTGTTCTGTCGGGATTTCAGAGAAGGCCAATGGTTTTTGTCTGTTTGTCCCTGTCATGGTCCCTGGAACAAGTGTGAAGTGGCTATTGTTCCGGGGTTGGAGTGGGTAGAGAAGAGGGAGGGAGCAAGGATTCCTCCTTGTTTCTGGGGCGCACTCAGCAGTCTAAGTATAGGTGCGAAAGGTAGCAGGGTAAATCACCTTTGCTCTTGCCTTTTAAAATATCAAACTCATCATGGGGCCCTACCATTTTTTTCTGGTCTGTATCCAGGGAATGGAGAACTGCTGGAAATGCTCATTCATACAACCACAGAGACCATGTTGTCCTAGGTGCCCTGGGACTTTCCCAGTTTTTCCACTGAAAGCTCCACATCCCAGAGTCTCACAGCTGAGGTTGATCATCTTGTACGTGTGAGCTTAGAACTAGAGCTCTCTCCCTCCCCTGCTGCTGAGTTGATTCTGACCCTCAGGACTCCTGACACTGTAAGTCTTTATGAGAGCAGAGGGTCTCAACCTTTTCCTGAAGAGCAGGTGGGTTTGAACCGCCAATCTTATGGGGAGCAATCCAAAGCTTTTCCGACAGTGCTAGCACGGATCTCTCTAGTGAAGATATGGAATCTAACTCCTGGGAGATAAATCACAAAGGATTCTAAATCTTTGCAGGAAACCAGAAAGGCAGGTTCTACAGACCTCAGGGGGTTGTTTTCTAAAGGATAGAATCTTACACTTTAGGGTAGGAGAAAGACTACTCAGTGTATTCTCTAACCTAGTTCATTTGATCTTGACAGGTTGTTAGTGATAAAAGTATTATAGTCAAATCTTTATGCAAATATGTGTAGCTGTTATGTATACTTATTAATGATAAAATATACATATTTGTGCTTGATTATCTGAAGATTTTGATTGACATTCTTTTTTTTCCCCACCACCAAGTCAATCTAGACTACAAAAGGGTCTGAAACTGTTAAGGCAAATTGACAACAACTTAGAAGACAACTGTAATGGGTTGGTAGACCTGCATAGAATCTTCTGTAGAGATGGTCTAAGCCAGCTTCTAGGCCAGCAATACTGCCATATCTCTTTCCCATATGATGAGGGATGTCTATCGTGGATATGGGAAAGAGAAATGGCAGTAGGTATATTCCATCTTAGATATCCCCAGTCTAATGACAGAATTTGCTTACATTTTTACTTTTCTGCTATTTTTTTTTTTTTTGGCATCACTGCTCTCCGGTGGTGGGAGTAGGAGGCCCCAGCCCCACTGCTGGAATTGAACCTCCGTCCCAGTAGGCCGCAGTCCCGCGCACAACCACTACGCCACCGGGGCTCAGCCCAGGTTAAGTGTTCTACAGGTAGTATAGCTTGCAAATGGAGGCACAGAACAAGCAAGGCGGTCACACACTGGCCTGATGATCAAAGAGACAGAGACAGAAAGACGAGGCTTACCGTGAGCCATTTATCTCTCCTCCCTTCAATTAATCTCATGTGTTCATTGGCCAAGTTGGCACACAACAAACCTATCACACCTCCCATCCATAAATTGCTTTATTAGACATCAGTTCATTATAATTCAGTAATGGTAATTAATTTGACCACTGCTTTATTATTTTTTTCTTGTAAAATTTTCTGAACACATGTTTCTAGCCATGATGGGACTGGACTTACCCTTTGGACTTAGTAACTGAAAATCCAAATAAGCAGTGTGACAAAAGTTTCCAGATGTTCGACATTGGACAGTTAAGAAATTGCCCCTGAGGACAGGGAAGCACAGAAAGTGATGTCATGGCTGTCACAGCTCACTGTTTGCAGAGAGTTCAAAGTTGGTGCTGAGAGGCGGAACCCAAACCTGACCCAGAGGTCTCACTGAAATGAGAAGACACAAGTTTAAAGTCCAGGGAGCCCAAATGTGTTAGTGCCCGCCCCCAAGAACATAAGGGGAGAGAGGAGAAAGAAAGAGAAAACAGACACACAGAGAGATCTCGGCTGACGAAAAATCACCTGAAATCTTGGCTCATGTATTGTTAGTGTCATCCATCTAGCCAATGTTGATGCATTCACAGTGACGCATGGCACAGACTCGAGCTGCCCCACAGAGTTTGTAGGCTGCAATCATCATGGGAGCAGATGGCAGATCATTCTCCCAAGGAGTTGTTGGATGGGTTCACAGCTGAGAGCTTAAATGGCTGCACCACCAGTGTTTCTTTCTGATTGCGTATTGATCTGAAACTCGGTGCCAAGACACTCTCTGTGGCTGGCAGAAGAACTGTAAATGAGCAGGCGAACAATTCTTATAGCTCCTATCAGGCTAGGAATAGCTCTACTCTCACCAACTATGATAAAAGAATGAACACTATCCAGTGTATTAAGTAACACCTTCTAAAGGTCTTTACAATAGAACCAAATTAGTCTTACTAAAGGCTCCCTGGGTCCCATGCCAATAAGTGTGAAAATAAGCTTTACATAGGAGCAAACAGATTCCAAGTAACCTAGCTGTGTCCAGTGCAAATCCCCAAAAGGAATATAACAGAATCCAGCATCCAAGCACGTCAAGTTCAAAACATATGGCATGTAATGATTTTGTCCAAGCATGTCAAAGAGGCAGGCCCATATGACACATGGTAATGAGAGAAAACAAGTATTAGAAGCCGACCTGGAAATGACAGCGATGAAGGAAGGAAGGAGAACAATATTCTAACAGCTATTGTGAACACTCCCTGCGTGTTGGTGAGAGTAAAGTACAAACAAGAGGAGGAAAACTTGGGAAGAAACGTAAAGAAAATCAATTGTATAGGTTTGAAAGATGCAATGTTTGAAATGAAAAACAGCACTATATGGGATGAATGGACTAGACACCACAGAAGAAAAAGTAAGTAAACTTGAAGACACATCCATTGACATGCTAAAAAGAAGGCATAGGAAACAAAGGATGCAAAAGAGCATGTGATTAGTGATGTCTTGGGCAATAAAAACCAAGTGAACACATCTTGATTGGAGTGCCAGGACAAAAGGGGAGTCAATGGAATAATATCAGAGGGAATAATGGCAGGTATTTGCTCAAATTTTCATGAAAATGACAAATTCCAAATCCAGGAAACTTGCCATATCCCAAATGGAAAGACACCGAAGCGTAGCATCATCTAATTGTTGGAAAGTAGAGATGAGAGAAGAGTCTTCATATCACCCAGAGGATAGACAGACATCTGATGCACCGAGGAACAGTCCACTGCGTGACAGAAGTCACACAAGCTGAAAGGCAAGGGGGTGATAGATTTGCAAATGCTGAAAGGGGAAAAGCAAAAGCTGTCCATCAAAAATTCTATCATTCACAAAATACCTTACACAAATGGAAGTGATGGATTTTTCAGACAAACCCAAGCTGAGAGGCTTTATCAGCACCAGAGTCTCATTACAAAAGAGAAATTTCTTCATCTATTCAGAAAACAAATCAGAGGAGAGCACATGAGAGAGAGAGAGAGAGAGAGAGAGAGAGAGAGAGAGAGAGAGAGAGCGCTCAACCATAGATAAGGCTCAAATCTTGGATCCCATGCATTATTGGGTGCCTTGTCAAATCTACACAGAGAAATGAGAGGCACCACACCAAACAGCAATAGCAATAAAAGAAAGAACAATTCCCTTGACTTAAATGGCAAATATGATTTTCTCTGTAATGAAAAAGAAAGCTTTAAAAATATACTGACTTCTAAATAATAATGACAATGAATTATGGGGTTTTCATTTCAGGAGGCTTCAAAAAGTTGTGGAAAATTGAAATTAGAAAATTGTTTAAATCAAGAGAACAAACAGGGCCACAAACTTTTTGAAGTCCCCTTATATATAGAATTAAAATGTAGCAAAAGAGATGGGAGGGAGATATGCAAATATGTTTTTGTAAAGTTCTAAAAACATATATCAAGTGGCATAATATTATTTGAAGGTGGAGGGTGGACCACATCAATTAAAGAAATAGAAAGTAGGGTTGAGCCCCAGTGGCGTAGTGGTTGTGCGCGGGACTGCGGCCCACTGGGACGGAGGTTCAATTCCAGCAGTGGGGCTGGGCCTCCTACTCCCACCACCGGAGGGCAGTGATGCCCCCCCCAAAAAAAGAAATAGAAAGTAAATGTTTATAAAATCATGATGGCAACATATGTACAAATATGCTTGATGTAACTGATGTATGGATTGTTAGAAGAGCTGTAAGAGTCCCCAATAAAATGATCTTTTAAAAATAATTTAAAAACTCTAGAGTAAGCATTAAAAGAAAAGAGAAAAGAAACTAACAAAATAAAAGAAGTATAATAAAATAGTAGCATCATAAATAGTAGTCAGTTAAACCAAAAAGGCATAGGTAGAGAGAGAGAGAGAGAGAGAGAGAGAGAGAGAGAGAAACAAATAACACAGAAGAAAATAGCAATGTGGCAGATTTAAGTACATCAATGATAATACAATTAAATGAAAATTCTCTGGATGCTACAATTAAAAGGCAGAGACTGTCAGAATGAATAAAAAACCAAGATCTCCTGGGTTCTTTGAGGCTTCCTCACCCCCCACTATTATGACCCCAGTCCTGCCTCTCAATTTTGTGTAGAACAGAGCATGTACACAGGTGTGGATCACAGTTCACAACACATGAAATCCAGTCAGATAAACCCCTCAGGAACAGAAATGGGAGTAGTGATACCAGGAGGGTAGGGGAAAAGTGGGAGAGTAGGGGAGGAAAGGGGAACTGATTGCAATGATTGGCACATAACCACCCTCACGCAGGGGGATGAACAATAAAAATGTGGGTGAAGGGAAACAAAGGTTGGTGTAAAATGTGAAAACAACAATTTACAGTTTATCAAGGGGTTATTAGGGTGGGAGGGAGGGGGGAAAGGAGAGGCTAATACCAAGCCCCAAATCTAAAGTAAATATTTAGAAAATGATGATGATGGCAACATATGTACAAATATGCTTGATATAATTGATGTCTGCATCGTTGTAAGAGCCCCCAATAAAATGATCTTTTAAAAAATTAATAATGGAATTCTCCACATATACACAAATGAAACTGTGAAACTAAAAAAGCAAGATCTAGTAATAAATGGTCTAAAATACATTTTAATTATAAAGAAATATATAACTTAAGAGTAAGAGGATGAAAACGATTTTCCAACCAAACAGCAATAAAAGGAAAGGTAAGAAATTATAAAATATCCACAAAGAAGATTTCAGAGTAAGCAATATTATGTTTATCAGGAGGATACAACAATCCTGTGTGTGCATACTTAACAACAGACTTTCACAATGAATGAAGCAAACATCGATTGAGAGAAAAAGAGACAAATCCACAGTTAGTTGGAGAGTTCAACACTCTTTTCTCAATAGCTGATAAAACACATGGAATATCTGTAAGCTATTTTAACAACACAATTAACTAACATGATCCAATTGACATTTACTGATCACTTCCCTTGGAAGCAGTGAGTTACCACATTGTTTGTAAGTACAGATGGAAGATTCATAAAGGTACATCATATTCATACCATAAACAAGTTTTAATCCATTTAATAAAATTTAAATCATATCAGGTATATTCTCTGACAACCATGGAATTAAACTAAAAGTTAATTACAGAGGTATCTGGGAAAGATAGGCAGGATAAACAATCTGGCGGGAAAAACAATGGAACCGATGGTTCTGGGGGACGTGAGAGAGGGGAATGTGGGGGGAAAGAAGTAGGTGTTAACAAATCCCGCAACAAGGGAACTATAGGTGATCCACAATTGGTTCCTAGGAGAGTGTAGGAAGCCTTGTTAGGGCTTGATCAAGGGCAATGTAACCCAGAGGAATTACTGAAATCCAAATGAAGACTGAGCATAATAGTGGGACAAGAGGAAAGTAAAAGGAAACAGAACTCGGAGGCAGAGGGCATTTATAGAGGTCTAAATACAAGCATGTACATATGTAAATATATTTATATATGACGATGGGGAAATAGATCTATGTGTATATATTTAGAGGTTTAGTATTAAGGTAGCAGATGGAAATTGAGCCTCTATTCAAGTAGTCCTTCAATGCAAAAACACTTTGTTCTATTAAACTGGCATTCCACGTTGCTCACCTTTATGACATGATCGCTGAAGTCAAAGCAGGTGCACAAACAAATGTGGTGAAGAAAGCTGATGGTACCTGGCTATTAAAAGATCCAGCATCTATCTGGAATCTTAAAGTCTTGAAGACAAACAAGTGGTCATCTAGCTGAGAAGTAACAAAGCCCACATGGAAGAAACACACCAACTGGCCTGGGTGATCATGAGATTTTGATGGGATCAAATATTTGATGGTATCAAATATCAAAGGACAAAAAATCATATCATTGTGAAGGAGGGGGAGTGTGAAGTCGAGACCCCAAACCCTCCTGCAGACAAGTGTACATCCCTTTACAGAAAGGTTGCAGGGAGGAGATGAGTCAGTCAGGGTATAGTGTAGCAACCATGAAACATACAACTTTCCTCTAGTTCTTTAATGCTTTCTCCCCCGCCTATCACGATCCCAATTCTCCTTTACAAATCTGTCTAGACCAGAGGATGCACACTGTACAGATAGGAGCTGGAAATGCAGGGAATCCAGGGCAGATGATTCCTTCAGGACCAATAATGAGAGTGGTGATACCAGGAGGAGAAGGGCAAGGTAGGGCAGAAAGGGGAAGCCAATCAGAAGGATCTACATATAACCCCGCCCAGGGGCATGGACAAGAGAAAAGTGGGTGAAGGGAGACATCGGACAGTATAAGACATGACAAAATAATAATTTATAAGTTATGAAGGGTTTCTGAAGGTGTAGGGGGAGGGAGGGAGTTGAGACCTTCTTGTTCCAGCCTCCATGGTTTCCTTTGGATCCTAGACACACCAATCTCTTTTTCAGTCTGGAAATCTTTGGGGATCTTTTCCGTGTGCCTAGAGGTTGCAAGTTGGGTGACGAAGTGCAAAGTCAGCAGTTTGAACCCAGCGGTCACTCTCAGGGGCCAGGATGAACTTTCCTGCTCCCATTAAGATTTACAGCCTTGTGAACTCACAGGAAAGGTTTTGCTCTGTCCTGTAGTGTCACTACGAATCAGAGTTGACTTGACAGCAGTGATTTTTTAAAGAATCCTATTGCCCTAGTGTTTCCCACTTCTGGCTCCTTGTCATCCTATTTCCCAAACTCCAACTAACTGGTCCACTTCCTCCTCCTAGCTAGTGCTGTGTCACCCCCATCACGTCTTACTTTGTAATCACATATGCAGCTGAACCTTCATTTAGTGTCTGCCTTTCTTGCTAGACTATAAGCTCCATGACCAGATCAGATTTGCAATACTTCCGCCACATACTGTGTGGTAGTGACATAATCTGTTGTCATTTAAAAAATTATGAGTGAAAGGGTGGGAGTTTACCTGTCACTAATGTTGCAGATCAGATCTGCTTTGGTTACTTGCATCTAGTAGTCCTTCAACAAATGGGCTTCAACAGAGTGAGGTGTGTATTTGCGACGTCAATTTGGCTTTAAAGGTCAATGAACAAGCTTATGTACTGGGAATGGAGAAGTGATTCATTCATTCACAATCTCAGATATTTATCATTTCTTATTGTGTTAATACCCAAGCTTATGTTTAGGACACAGAGGAAAATTATGTATTATGTTCTTACCCTTAAGAAGCTCACTGTTCAACAATTGAATACAGTGTGTGTTAATTTGGGTAGACTAGAGAAACAAATTCGTAAACATGCATATGTGTATAATAAATAGCTTCATATGAAGAGTCATTATACACTAAGAAAACATTCCAGACCAGTCTGGAATCTAGTCCATAGGTCTGATATTAGCTCATATGTCTGATACCAATTTATAAATTCCTCTTCAGACTCACACAACACATGCAATGATGCCAAATGCAGGAAGATCACAGCCCAGTGAGTATGAAGTCACTAGATGCAGTGGTGATGCAAGCATTTCGGTGCTGGCAGGGGTCTCCACATGACCTCTCCAGGTTTGAGGCTCCAGATGCCATCAGCCTGTCTCCACGTGTCCAACCAGCTGCAAGTGTTCTACCTCCAGCAAGCTAGCTATCTCCCCAGTGCCTCCAAATGAAGTCCTCAAGCTGCAACATCATTGACAGGTAAACTCCACCCTTTCACTCATAATTTTTAAATTGATGACAGATTCTGTAACTACCACACAGTATTTGGCAGAAGTATTGTAGAAATAATCATGGAAGGCTTAATTGGGTTGGCTCTTGGGTTGGGTTTTGAGGGGTGAGTAGGAGCTTGTTGGCAAGTTGAGAGAAACTGTTCTATGTAAGTGGTGTATGCAAAATTGGTGTGAGGAAACACAGATATTTGGGGGAAATTAAAGTAGTGCAGTGTGTTTCTGAGGTGTAATGTGGTAGGCAAGTGACAGGAGGTGATGAGAGAAAGAGAGAGAGAGAGAGAGAGAGAGAGAGAGAGAGAGAGAGTCAGGAACAGAGATGAAGGGCTTTGTATTTTATACTACAGGTAAGTTGAATAGCCTTCAATTGGGGGATTAATATAATTTTATCTGTGTGTTAGGAAAATGGCACTGGTATAATCATTGAGGTAAGCAGGCAAAGACAGAGGGCTAAGAGACTTTTAGAGATTTTTCAAGAGCCTCTTAAATTGCTCTTTCCTGCCTAAACCAGACCTTACTAATAGAACGCTACCTTATTTCCCATGGAGCCTAGATCCTGCCTCTGAATCTTTACACTGCCTTCCAGTAGCCTAGCAACAATTGGTAGGAGTTGTTGGTTAACTAGGTGTGCCCCTTATATTCCTCTTGAGTTAGATGCTTCTTGAGACTCTTTCTAGCTCTGACATTATAAATTTAAAACTTGCTATGTCAACAAGAGTATATTTACTTTGACCTTAACTCAAGTTCCTTATGTGTGTGTCTATACAGATAGAATATATGTTGCATGCATATACATGCTATCATACATGCTCAATCTGTCATATCTGAAGGTATTTGAAAAAGTGTTGTCACCAGAGTTCCAGTTTATTTCAAAGTATGCTCAAGTGTGTCTCTGTGATAGGTGGGTAGCTGCAGACAGGTCCTCTCAGTGAGCGGTCTCTGTGCCTTCCAAAAGAGGTACACTTTTTGTGTGGACATCTTTTTAGAGGTCAGGGCTAAGATAAAAATGTGAACAAAACACAAGTATCTTTGTAACACGTGTGCGATAATACAGCCCCACATAAAGGACAGTTTCGATGGAGGAAGCATTGCCAGGAAGATTAGGGAGATGAGCCAACAAGGGAAGACCTTCGTCCTTAATGAATGAAGCAACTGGATGAAGTTCAGAAATGGGAGGGGGAAGGACAAAGATCACAGAATTACCATCGTTGCCACTGTTATTGAAGTTGGGGTCTCACATGCTTGAGCATTTTCAAGTTTAAGCAAACATCTTGGCCTCAGCAAGCTTTTCGCCATCAGCACTGTGAGAAGATCAGGTAGTTGAAAGAGTGAATCGTTCCCCTGGTCTTCAGATCGAAGGTAAGGAAGATGCTTTTGTGGCATGACTCCTCATTGAGGATGAGTCTGGCATTTACCAATTCAATCCAAAGAGCAAGGATGAATTACAGACAGTGGCTTCCAAGGCAATCTGCTGGGCCAATTAACTGCAAGGCAGAGAGACCAGCTTAGAGGGTTATGCTGATTTTAGGGACCCCCAAGAAGTCATTGTGATTGATTTATTTGAAGGACACAGAATGACCCTCACGATTTATTAGGAACACGTTTTAAGAAAATTGAAAGCCACACTGGTAGGAAAAAGGCCCAGAAAACTGCACCGAGAACATTTGTTTTTCTATCATAATGATGCACCTCCTTCCTCAAGCATTAATGAGGGCTGTCCTGTGAGAATTTTAGGAAGTGAAATCTTACCCCATCCACCCTTCAAGCCTGATGGTGCCCATTCAGGTTTCTGCCTGTTTGCCAGACACAAAGACATTGATGTGGTGTAAATCAGAGTGTGGAGACCTTTGGGGAGGGGTTTGGGAGACGGAAACACAACTTTCCTAGATGGATTTGATGTAGAGAAATGACAGCTTTACCTTGTGGTGTTTTGGTTTGAGAAAGGTTCTGTGATTTTTTTTTGGGTAGCAGTACTTTTTGACTCACCTTTACAGGCTTCAAAAACTTGGTGGGAAAATACCATTAACTTTCAATTCCATTTTGATGTTAATGTGTGTGTGTGTGTGTGTGTGTGTGTGTGTGTGTGTGGATAATGCGCTCTGGGGACAAAATGGGTTACAGGATGATCTACCAACCGTAAGGTTGGCAGTTCAAACCCAGCAGCCACTCTATGGAAGACACATGAGGCTTTCTGCTCCTGTAAACATTGACGGCATCCGAAACCCACAGGGTCGCTGTGAGTCGGAATGGACTCCGTGGCAGTGAGCACGTAGATGTGTATGCATATGGATGTCGGGTGTATGGCTGAGAGCAGGAGCCCGTTTCTGCCCCGGGTGAAAGCAGGGGGTTAATACCAGCCACCTTTGGCTGTGTGTGTATAGCTTTAATGATATAAGTCTATAGTTTTCATGATGGAAATTTCAGCTCTCGAAGCTCTGGAGAAAGCACTTTGGAGGAACTTGCCATACGCTTTCTGGAAGTTTGAGTATTTCTCCATGCATATGTGCTAGAAATGGAACCATGTCCTTTCCGAAAGGGGCTGGTTTCAGGGAGGCTGAGCAGGAGCCAGTTGCTGTAGAGGTCGAGTATGCGATTTAGCATCAGCCCGTTTGGGCTTTAAATCCCTGCTCGGCAGGCCCTTGACTTTCCCTAAAGATCTATTAGGAGCCGGTCTGGGCTAGCTGCTCTCAGATGGCACCTCACTGAATTCTCACCAGGTATTGGGTTTCTTTTACAGATAGGAAGGCGCAGAGAAAGTCATCGGTGATTTCCAAGCCATGAGCCTCAAGGGCTCTGCTCTTCCCTGTGCTCAGGTGGACAGTGAAACTCGCCTGCTGGGGATAGCTTGAGGACTCAGGGGGACAATAACTTAGAGAACACCTGGTCCTTAGTAGATGCCACTCCAAAGGAGGTCTTCCTTCCCTTCATCTGCTCTGATGGCCCCTTGCACTTTCTGCCAGGAAAAGCTCAGCCGAATGTCCCCAGGGAAAAACCCATCTTTGTTCTGGGCTCGAAATCCCTGGTGTCCACAACTTAATAGACTTACAGTTGGTTAATTTTCTCTTGACATTGATCAGCAACGGGTCACGTCTGGCACCCGCAGGCCTGGCCCCAGAGGGGAGCTGTGAGATGCCTGGCCTGGCTTCCCTAACCAGAAATTCAATAACTTTTTCATATAAATTGTCCGTAAGAGAAAACTTCTTGTTTTTGGCCATTGTCGCTGCTTCAGCATTTTTCTGTACAAGATAAAAAACTTTTGCATTGAGCAAAATACAGATTTATGGCCAGAAGAGCGAACAAATCTGTCTTGGAAGAAGTATAACCAGGAGGTTCCGCAGAAGAGAGGATGGCGAGACTTGGTCCCATGTACTTTGGGCATGTTCTCAGGAAGGACCGGTCCCTGGAGGAGGGCAGGGTGCTTAGTGGCATGAAAGAGAGGAGATAGACTGACACAGTGGCTGGCACGATGAGCTCAGGCAGGTTCTGAGGAAAGCACAGGGCCTCGCCGTGCTTCCTCCCCTTATCCATACAGGTGCTATGAACTGGGTCTTACTTGGTGATGCCAAAGAACAGCACATGTGAAGCTACACAGGGCACGAGGCCATGCTTTCTTTCTTACAAATCGACCTTAAAAGCCATTTTCCCCAGTTGTTGTAAATAATAATGTAAAAAAGTCTTTTCTATCAATCAGCATCCAGTTCGTTTAAACCGGGCATCTTCAAACTACGGCCCCCAGGCCACATGTGGCCCGCCGAGGACATATATTTGGCCACCAGGTGTTTTTGTCGCCACTGCCTGTCCTGCTTAGCAGCCGACTCATCCCGGGCCAGCAGTGAATTTGTTCATAGTTTGTTTTTTTAACTATAGCCTGGTCCTCCAATGGTCTGAGGGTCAGTGAACTGGCCCCTGTTTAAAAAGTTTGAGGACCCCTGGTTAAACCAATGGTTCCCAAAGTGGTGACAGCGTCTCCTGAGGTGGGGGTGGGATAATAGAATGATTAGGGTCCGAGGGGTTGCAAAAGCAGATACCCACACTTTATCCTGGGTCTTAGGCTCTCATACAAAGGATTTCCTGTGCCAAGGAGACTGAGTAATCTTTTTTTTCTGAAATGGGGGGGTAGGTCACATAAGTTTGGGAACCGGTGGCTTAAATGGTAGGAGAATTAGGAAAAAAGCTCTGCCTCCAGGGGGTCTTTGAACACGTGTCCAGCCTCCCTGCTTGTCCTTTTGGAGATCTGGGACAAGAGAGGAAGTGAAACGGAAGGTGGTTGAGTTGGAGATGAGACGTTTCATGAAGCTGCATTGGGGTTCAGCTTGCTTCTAGCTGAAAATAACTCATTCCCTTATTCAGTCCATGCTTCCCGAGCACCTACTATGTGTTAAGAAATCATGTTTAGGAAAATTGAGGGTCTGTGAAATGAGGAGCATGTGACGAAGTGATGTTAGGAGGGTTGATGTCCCCTAGGCATCATGGCATGATCTCCCCACACCTCCAATGGACCTCCTCCCACACCAGACCATGCACAATTCTTACCAATGTTCATCCCAGATTTTAATTTTAATAAACTACTATAGGATAAATATCATAGAACATTGATTAAACATACCATTTCTTAGGTTATTGTATATACTCGTGTATAAGCTGAGCTTTTCAGCACATTTTTGTGTATGTGTGGCATCACTGCTCTGGTGGGAGTAGGAAACCCAGTCTTGCTCCTAGAGAGCTGCTGCTGGATTTGAACCATCAAGCCTGTAGGCTGCAGTCCTGCACACAACCACTATACCACCAGGGCTCAGCTTCCAGCACATTTGTAATGTAATTTTTATTGTAAAATTAGGTGTCTCAAGCTGCTATTCAGGTTGACTTGTACTCAAGTAAAAACAGTTTATGAATATTAACAACAAAACAGTTTTGAGTTATCTTTGTATACTGAATTACACCATTATTGGGTTCGCGTAAATGTTTCTGTCTTTATTTACAACTCTAATTAATTCTCAGGAAAATTATCGACATAGGTTCAGAAATTCTACAAACAAGAGTGTTGCTAATACACCCAAAATTGGGGACTCTACAGACCCCATGCAGCCATATAGACAGAAGCTGACAGCATGTGTAGAGGAAGTCATTGATGGGCTTCACTGCTTCATGGACCTCAAGTGACAAGGACAGCTCTATCCTGAACATATTAGAAGGTCAAAAAGTAAATCAGCCTCAAGTTATAACTCTGCAGGTATATTGATGCACGTAATCCGGGCTTCCAAAAAAATGCTTTTGTTGCTACAATGAACAATGATAATTTTTAGAAATAGAAGACAAAAAGAACATATTTCTGTTGAAACACTGCACAAAAGTTTTTCAGACAATGACTTTAATACCTGACACCCTGCCCCTGCCTTGCACCTCTGACAATGTTCCTGGGTCTGTATCCCTCGAACCCTCTGATGACATCACAGATGAGATGGATTGACAAAATAGCCACAAGACATATACTATTGGATTCGGCCATTCCAATGATCATGCAGATGTACTCAGGCCCTCCAGTGATTACGAAGATAGGAAGAATGGAGCAACTCTTGTCAAGGTCACTGTAAACTGGAGCTGACTTGAAAGCAATGACAACAAGGGCAACCAAATATTGCTTTAGTAGGAAATCAATATAAGTTACATAGTGTTTAAAATCGGGTGCATGGTTTGTCTCTTAATTTGGACCAGGCATGTCTCCAGTGCTCAACAGCTATGGGTGCCTAATACCTACCATATTGAAGCCCGGAGACAAGAGCGTACATGTATATGCTGATGTATGTGTTCAGGAGAGACAGGGAGAAGGAGAAGACAAAGAGATAGGAAAGGAAGGTAGAGGAGAGGGAACCCAGACATGAGGATTCATAGAGATTCTGAGGCCAGATCAGAAAGATGTTTGAATGCACCCGAAGACAAGATGACCGATGCAGAAGGGTTTGGAACAGCAGAGCGTCACCATGAGATTCTCACTTGAGCAAGGACCTCTGGAGGCATGAAGAGTTGGTATTGGAAGGGGCAAATCAGTCTTGAAACATAAACACTTTGCAGGATACTGCTTTTGGGGGTGAGGGGATGAAGTAAGGAGGAGCAATGCGAACAGAAAGAGGTGGATGGAATCTAGTCCCCTCAGGAGGAGATAGAACCCATAGCACTTGCTGGGCATAAGGAACATCCAAGATGCATGGTGATGTGACTGGGTGACTGCTGGGGCCATTTCCTGAGGTGCAGAAGAGGATGGTTGGGGTTGAGGGTGGAAGATGATGAGCATAGGGTAAGACATATATGCTTGAGCATTTTGTGGACGTCCAAGCAGGGTAACCAGGAGGGAATGAACAGGTGGATCTGGAGCTTAGGAGAGAGGTTTGAGCTGGAGAGAGAGGTTGGGGAATTGTGGATCTGAGAGAGAAAGAGAGGTCTACCTGTGACTCTGAGTACAATGAGCTCCCATGGGCTCCAAAGGACCAAATCTATATTGAAGATTAATAGAGTGTGTGCACTTATGCTATTTGACCTAGATCTCTGCACACCGTGAGTGCTCTGCAAATGGGAGCTGTCAAAAGAAGTCACTGGTTGAGTATGGTCCCTTCTGTTCTGGCGCCTGGTTGGCCATTTGGCAGACATCTAAGATGGGCTTTGGGAGAAGTAGGGCTTGCTTCGTGGACCATGCCTGATTCCTACTTTAGGACTGCTTCTGTCTCCCACCTGCTTTCAGTCCTCTTTATTTTCAGATTTCTTACTCGTCGACAATGCTATGGCACAATGATTTGGTACCAATGTTATTTGGTCCACGCATAACTGGGAAGGCTATATCAGTGGGTAGAGAGACACCCGCGTCCAGGCATGATGTGGTCAGTATAAAGAAGAGTCATCCAAGCTGTGGGGAACCCCACCCCCACCCCAGGCTGGCTGAATTCAGGTTGGTGGGACTGCTTTGAAGTCGTCTGTCTCTTCTTTTGCTCATCTGCCTTCCCACCCCTGTGGTACCAATTCCAAGAACACTCTCTGAGAAACCTACAAGAAGACCCAGACAGTACCCAGCTGCTACTTGAGTAGTCTCTGACTCACAGCCACCCCACGGGCGTAGAGGGGAATTGTGTCCCCTGGGATTTTCAATGACTGATGTATGGAGTAGATTGCCAGGTCTTTCTTCCGAGGCACCATTAGGTGAACGGGGGCCGCCAACCTTGTGGTTAGCAGGCAAACTTCTTTGTGCTCTTGAGGGACACCCCTCAGCCCCACCGATAAACCTGACCTGCTGCTGGTGAGTAGTTTCTGTGCAACTTTATAGGAGAGTGTAGATTTGCCCCCTAGGGTTTTCTAGCTGGTAATCTTCACAGGAGCCCTGGTGGTACCATGAGTTAAGTGGTGGGTGCTAACCCCAAAGCTGTCTGCTTTGTATAGATATATCACCCTGGAATTGCTAGGAAGCTGCTCTATTCTGTCCCAGAGGCCTGCGATGGGGTCACAAGAGACAGAATTGACTTCAGTTGTGGCCTCACAGACTGCCACATTGTTTCTCCCGCAGAGCTGCTGGCGGATTGGAACTGTCAACCTTCCAGTTAGTCACCGAGCCCTCAATCACTATGCCACCAGGATTCCTTCTCAATAGAGGGACCGCCCACTCATGTCACTGTCTGTCTTCCAGGGCGGGCAGCACTAGATTCTGTCTTACATCCCAGCCATGAAATGATAGCCCAGGTCAGAGGCTGTTAGCAGATCCACACGCCATCTTAGGTGCTTGCTTTCTTGGTCAGCTGGCTTCATCTCCTGACGGCCCACCACGCCCCTCCCTGGCCCTCTTCTCTCTGTTTCTCCATCCTTTTACACGGGCCAGCTCTCTCTGACACCCTGTCAGCTCCTAACCTCGAGGCTGTTTGCTTCTGTAGAACTCTGTGGCCCCACAGGGCAGACTTGCAATCCGGGACCTTCATCCCTGGTCTCCCATGGTCTCATCTCCTTGAGGCCCTCCGAGCCCACGCAGTGGAGAGGGCATCTGAGGGCTGTGTCCCTGCAGTCCCTCCAGCCAGCCTCGGAGGGGTGGGGGAGGAAGAGGCAAGCTTCCGGCTAGGATCTCGAATCTGGAGAGCCGGAGGAGTCGTAGCTCACGTCCCCACCGAACAATGGGGCTTGATGAACGGGGTGTGACGCGCAATTGCCGATGAATATCCTGCTGATTCGCGGCGACTCGCCTCGGCGGTGCCTGGGGGAGAACCAAGCTGTGTTGTCCCCGGAGGTCTCAAGAGGGGCTGTAAGTTTCCCAACTTCCTGGCCTTGAAATGGATGCCTGCAAAGGAAAGGACCGGAAGCAGCAACCCCAAGGCAAAGCCCGGCAGGACGGCCGCCTCCTTAAGCACTGGTATTGCATATACATAGAGAAGTGCGTGTGCATGCCACCGCCGCCCCCCTGCCCCCCACTCAGCAGCGGCTTCTGCCTGACAAAGCTCTTTCCAGCCAAGAGCGCCTGTTATAAAATTATGACTTTCGCATCTATAATGTTTGCGTTCAACAAGAAAACAGAAATGCAGCCTTATTTTGTGGTTACAGCTGCACAATCCGCATCCGGCAAGACTGATCATATTAAGGTTAGGCAATCATCTAATTGCACAGACAAGCCTTGAGTAATAACGCTCCCCACACGCGCGCTTCAATCTACACTGCGAGGCCATTGCCGAGTCCTGATGAGCGCCTGACAGCGTGCGGGCACCATTATCCGCTCTGGCACTGTCTCAATCTCCATTTCCAGCCGAAGCAATCTACCCACTAACTGATCTATGACAAACAGGCCCCGAACGACAAAGCCGTTTGAGCTGCAGATACGGACCTAGCCGAGCACACACTTTGGGCCGCATCCAGCTCTTTGTGGCAAAGCCTTCCCCCCCATCCCCTCCCCCTGGAGGAAACAGCCCCCCACTCACTTCCCTCCCCTCCTCTTGTTGTCAGGAGACAGTGGGTGATGGAATAAGGAATTTCTAGAATCTTGCCCAAATGACCGGCTGCTCAGAGCTCAGCTCGAAGGTTGTGTCCTGCCTGGTTCTGGGGTGTAAAGTTCGAGCGCTTGGCTACTAACTAAAGAAGATGGGGCTTTGAGCCCACCTAGTAGTGCCTCAGAAGAAAGTTCTGGTGGTCTGTCTCGGAGAGGTCAGTCATTGGAAACTGTGAAGCACAGCCACCCTCTTCAACCCTCGGGGTCCCAGGAATTAGTACGGATTCAAACACCCTCCGCTGTGGACAGAAAGGCTGGTGGCGCAAAGGCACCCAGGGGCACCTTGGGAGAGAGGCCTGGAGATCTCCTTCTGAAAGACCAGCCAGTGAGTGTTCTAACACAAGGGCTCCACAGTAACAGTTTTGTTTTGCTTTGTAGCTATTGGTTCGGTTTACAATGATACCTGAAGCCCTGTAGGTACCATCTTCAGGAAGTTACAGAACCCACAACCTAGTCTGTCTTCACCCACGTCAACCTAGCCACACATCTCTGCCTGGGATGGTTCCATTGCTTTCCTCACGCCAGGTTGCTGCCCTTTCTCCCTGGACTATCCTCAACGTCACAGACAGAGTCCTTTCTAAAATGTCAATAGGACAATATGGTCCTTCTACTCAAAACCTCCCAGTGGGTCCTCATCCCATTTGGTGGAAAAGCCATCGTCTTTACAATGGGGTCAGGAGGCTTTATGCAATCACGCAGCTTCTCTTCCCTCTCCAATCTCATTGTTTCACCTGTCTCTTCCTGGCCTCCCCACTCTACCCAGCTAGACCCATTTCCCTTCCTTTCTGTGAACTCACCAGGCACACTCTTGACCTCAGGGCCTTTGCCCTTATGGGTCCTTTTGCCCGGAGTATTCTCCCCCCAGACAATGCAATGATTGGCTTCGGGTGTTCCTTCAGACTACTGAAAATATCACTCTCAGAGACATCCCTGTCTTAACCCAGATCACCACCCTTCCCAGCCCAGCCCTCACTGCCCCCTGACCTTTCTTTCTATTTTTCTATAGGATCTCTTAGCCTCTAACATGCTGTGCAATTCATGTGTTTATGTCGTCAGTTGCCGGCTTTGAGCAGTGTTGTCCAGTTGAACTTTGTACAGTGCTGGACATGTTCTATGTCTGGGCTGCCCACTGCCATCATATGCAGTGAGGGACTCAGTGTTTGCAATGTGGCTGTCCAACTGCGGGATTGACTTTGATCTTGATGAATTTACATGCAGATAGCCACGTGGCATCAGTGGCAGCCATCTGGCAGCTCCTCCCTGGGGGGTGGGATTTCCAGAAGGAAAGTGTATTAAAGCCCTTAAAAATATTCCTACCGAGGAGGGAAATGTATTGGAGCTTAAATTCTCAGCACCCGCTTTGCAGGGGAGAACTATGGATGACAGTGAAAGCCTAAAATCTCTTTGCAATCCCCCCCTGGGGAATAAGCCTCCACTGAATTCCCTTGGGCCCTTGACCAGGAGTGGGAAAAAACCTGTCCTCAGACTTGAGTCCATCAGCTAAGGAATCAGTGCAGAGATACTTAGGATAACATTTGACATCTTGTCATTGCTTTTTCCTTTTGACCCATTCTCTTTTTGTTTCATTTTTTTTTATTGTTTTCCACTTTCTTGGGGATTAGAAAAAAGTCATCGAATAAGTGGGATAGACACAGTTAAATGAACACTGGATTTGCTGTGTAAACCTTCACTGAAAACACAAAATCTCATCTAAAAAAATGACGTGTACTTTGCTTTTAGAAATGTATCCTAAAGAAAAGTTGCATGAACAAGAGTGCTCACTGCCCTCCTAGGGATAAATGTGACAGGCAGGAAATAGCCTGAACACCTAATGATGGAGGAACAGAGCCAATTAAACAAGCTGCCCATTTTTGTCAGATGCCAGTGAGTCCACTCTGACCCGCAGGGACCACAATGGAAGGAGACCCTGCCCGGTCCCGTGTCCTCCTCACGCCAGCCCCTCTGTCTGATCCCACTGATGCAGTCAATGTGCCAGTCCATCTTGTCCAGGGTCTACCCCTGTTGTGCTGCCGCTCCTCTTTACCAAACACGCTGTCCTTCTTACGGAGACGGTCTCTCCTGCAACATGCCCTAAGTACATGAGACAAGTCTCCCATCCTTACCTGTCAAGCAGCAGTTCTTAACCTTCCTAATGTCGCAAGCCTTTCATACAGTTCTTTATGTTGTGGTGATCCCCAGCCATACAAGGATCTTCGTTGCTATTTCATAGCTGTCCTGTTGCTACTGTTATGGATCAGGCAACCCCTGTGAAAGGGTTGTCCCACCCCCCCCAAAGGGTTTGCAACTCACAGGCTGAAAACTGCTGCTTTAAGGAGAACTGTGGTGCTTTCAACAGTCTCCTCGAGCCCCCTGGACAGGTGCTATGGGATAGAAATGATGCAACCATTAAAGCAATGCTGACTCATAGTTCAAGTGCAGTCACGATTATCCCCTTGAGGGTGGTTACTCACTGCAAAGTTGGGCCTTTGACTCCCTTCCCCGGGACTGCTCCTGGACAGAGACCTGGAGGGCTTCTTGCAGGGACTGCTTCTTTGACACTCAAACCCACTGTGGTCAGGGGGACAGAGTGGAGCTGCCCCCGTGGGTTTCTGAGACTGTCACTCTCAATGGGAGTAGAAAGTTCCTCTTTCTCCCACAGAGCAGCTGGTGGTTTCAAACTGCTGACGTGGGGGTTAGCAGCCCACCTCAGCCGTTGACAGCCCCGCAGAGGGCCGTGTGACCCTGAGACGCGTGCGGTTGCCCTGAGTCAGAGCCCACCTCTCTGCCGCAGCTGTGCTTGTTTGTTTGTTGTCTGGGTGGTGACTTGTGATAGGGGTCGGGTGCTCATGATGACGTTGGGAAGAGGCCTGTCTCCATGATATCAGCCGCACTGGCTAGAGAACCGATTGTCACAGATGTTGATTCCAGCACATAGCAAGCCCGGAGTCCAGAGGACAGCTCCCCTGTGGGCTTCCCGGGGCTGTAATTTTTACCAAAGTTGAGTGCCACATCTTTCTCCCCCAGAGTGGCTGGGGAGGATTCCAGCTGCTGGCCTTCCAGTTAACTCTTGATGGGATGTAACTGTGGCACCACCAGGCCTTTTGTGTATTATATGAGGGTACGTCAAAAATATTGCTACAAGATCACAGTGCCTGTATGAGACAAAAATATAAAAATGTGAAGCTGCTGTTTCTTGACACCTGCTCCATGTAGGTCGACACCCTTCTGAGGGATGCGTTTCACCTCTCTAACCTTTCCCTGAAAACTTCTGCAGCTCTTCCATGTATACCACGTCTAACGGACAGTTTGGTCAGCCTCTAGGGTCCAAGTCATATTCCTGTTAATATCCCTTGAGTTCAGGGAATGAAACAAAGCCTTAAGGAGCAAGACTGGGGCTGGGGGTAACCCGGGGCAAGATTTTCCAATGAAATTCTTATAGGACAGACCTGGCTGCACTAAAAAAAATATCTTGGGCACAGCTTCCCTGGTCTTTTCTTCCTGAATAAACTCTGGTAATAGGCCAGCATCTTTTGAGAAACCTCTCCCAAGATGAGTCCCTTGGAGTCCTCCAAACCTGTTGTCAGGACCCTCAGGGCCTTGGATGTAACTGGCGTGGCAGACTTGTTCAGAAGCCACTGTTGGAAGCAGACTGAGAGAACTTGTCTGCTGTCACCCACTGATGGCAGAGGGATGCTTAAGCATGCTTTGCTTAGAAAAACAAACAAACAAACAAAAACCAACTCTATGCGTGTGTGATCTGAGGCTCCTGTACCACTGCTCTTTGGTTTTCTCTCATATGTTATATCCAGTCCTATGCACTGAGATTCTGTGTGCCCCTAAACGAAGCATTGACTGGTCCTGTGTGAACCTCAGCCATGTTCTCATGCTTGAGCCCATTGTTGTCAATCCATCTGTTGAAGGCTTTCCTCTATGTTGCTGCCCTCTCCTTTAGCCAACATGATGTCCCTCTCTAGCAACGGATCTCTTCTGACAATATGTCCCAAGTATGTAAGATGGAGTCTTGCCTTCCTTGCCTCTAACGAGCACTCGGGTGATCCTTCCTTCCAGACAGATTGGTTTGTCCTTTTAGCAGTCGTTGGTAATTTTAGTATTCTTCTTCCTTCCCCTCGTACGGCAGACAGAACAAGAGTAGAAGTAAATCTGGTTGGATGACAGTGACTTTTGTGCATTTTGGTCTATTCTGTCTTCTACAAAGTATGAGTGCATGCATCCATTCAATTTCCAGAAAAGCAAAGTGGATTTCGCATGTCTTAAGAGAAAACTTTCTTCCTGACACTGCGACTTGATGTGGTCCCTTATGGGGTTTGAAGAGGAAGTGAATTTGGGCTCGCTGTCCTCTTTGCCGTGGTTTGAAGTCATTCCCCCACTGCCCCTGCTCATTGCTTTCTCTTTATTAGACATTCCATCTCTTTACCAGGGAGCTCTGGCGGCACCGTAGGAAAAGCAGTGGCTGCTAATAACAAGGTTGACAGTTCAAATCCACCAGCCGCTTTCTGTGCGAAAGAAAAAGCCATTGACTCTCATACCAATGATCCGTCTTTGAAATCATCAGGAGCAATTTTACCCTGTTCTAAGTGTTGCTGGAGGGTCTCTGTGAGCAGGAGTTGACCCAGTGGCAGTGGGGGCTGGTGGGTTTTCTTGGGTCACATGTGTTGCTGTAGTCCCTGTTTCAAGAATCACTGAGTGACCATGAACATTTGCCCATCCAGAGGCCCTATTGTTTTTCATGATCTCAGGGATCTGGTTTCTGGAGATCTCAGCTTTCTGAATACCTCTTCCTGCTAAGCAGTATCCCAGAGTGACTTTGCTCCCTGCAATCTTGAATGGTCCAAACCCTGTTCACCTCGCCACCTTCCACTCTTTCCACCCACCTCTGTGTTCCTTCAAAAATTACCATCGTGCCTTTGCCTATGCAATTCCCTCTGCCTGGAATGCCACCCAAAAATGACCGATTCCCTATACGGCATGCCTGAAGAGCTGCTGTCATTGTTAGGTGGCATCGAGTCAATCCTGACCCACGGGGGTGCCCAGGTGCCAGAGTAAAATTACCCCACAGGGTGGCACAGTGGGTAATGCCTGGAGGTCAGCAGTTTGAACCAACCAGTCGCTGCGGGAGAAAGCTGAGGCTGTCTGTTTCTGTAAGGACCCCTTGTGGGTTGCATGTTGGGCTGCTGAGGGCTAGAGTCCACAGTTCAAAATCACCTGCCGCTTCTCGGGAGAAAGATGAGGCTGTCTACACTTGTAACGATGAACATTTTCAGAAACCCACCGTGGCTGTTCCATTCTGTCTTATAGGATTGCCAAGAGCCGGAATCCACTTGATGACAGTGAGGATTTTTTTTGCTTTTCAAATGGAAGGCAATCATTTCTGTTTGGAACCACTGGGTCTGTTTCCCATGGCCAGTCTTTCAGCTAGCAGCCGGAGGCTTACCCAGGGCTCCTAGCAGCAAGAGCTAGCTTTACTCTTTCTTCTGCTGTGGTGGTGCCAGCCAGGACGCCTAGAGTTTACCTGGCTGCTCAGTGCAATTCAAGGAAGCACGCCTATGTGTTTTGCATCATGTCGGCTTCTCATGCTGTGAGGGTGAAGGGGGCATAGGCATTTGCCAAGTGCCTGCAGGGGCGAGATGCTTTACATACATGCCCCCAAGGTCCTTGATTTATCTGAGAAGACAGATGGGTAAAATTAGGACCCTGGAATGCAGTGTGAGAAAGACCTTTGGTAAAGTGTAAACATAGGTTGATGAGAATCGTCGTTTCTGCAAGACTGGGGAAACAGTGCTGTTTCGGGGAGGCTCTGTGAAGTGCGGTCTTAGAAGAGAAATTATTTTCATTTCCAAGCGGCTAATGAACTTATAGAATAGCTGATCCAGCTCTTTGAGACTCAGGGGTTTGACCTCCGAGGGTGGACATAGGCACTCAGGACCTGGCCATTTCTCCAGGCCACTTTTCAGACAATTATAAGGTGCCTCTTTCCTGACATTGTCCACCTGAGGGGCGGGCCAGTGTGTTGTGGAAGGAACGCCCATGGGAGGGGTCCTCAGCCAATATTAGAAGGGGGCGGGGGAGGCAGTTATGGGTGAGTCTGAAGATCCCTCTCCTGTTGGCCTCGAGGTGGAATAACTTGGTAGGGCCTGTACTAAACAATCTCCCAGAATGCTTCAGCTGCACTAGCCCATGGCTTGACTTCCTTCTCTTCCTCCTTCCCTTCTTCATGCGTCCTGGGACCACCTGGACGACACACCAAACTAAGCCCACATCTGTTGCCATCCAGTCCTCTCGGAGCCATGGTGACCTCGTGGCTACAGACCAAGTTGCTCTACAGGAGATTCAAGGCTCAGATCTTAAAGAAGCAGATGGCCAGCCAGTGTTTTCTTCTGTGATGCCGCTGGATGGGCTTGAACCCTCAACCTTTGGGTTAGTGGTGGGGGGCGAGCCTCCTGCGCCTCCCAGGGACCTCTTGCCTAAATATACTACTTGCTTTCCAATCCTTTTCTCAGAGTCTGCTTCAGGGGCTCCCACCAGTGGGCGACACCTGGTTTCCCAGGTTCTCCTTTGTTCCCCAAGCCCATGCTGTCTTCCGCTGACATCCCCTGCCTCCTGGCATGCCCTCCCTCTTCCCCAAACGACCCAGTGTTTCCGTGCAGGCGTCCCGAGTCCATGATTATAACACAAAAAGGAGCCTCCGAAGAGTACAAGGCACAGACAATAGGCACCCAAAGAACACCTAGGCTCAGCAAAATGCAGAGAAAGGCCGGCTTTTATTTTACCGTGTGTGGGAGCGGGCCTAATGCCAATCCATCACCTCATTAGCTCCTCAGCCTCAGGGGCATTTGAAGTTGGCTGCCCTGGGGCGTGGGGGGGGTGGGGGGTGGATAGTACAAGCGGAGTCTGTGGCCCTTTGTGGGATGAAAGGAGGGTCTGCCTTTCTGGCTCCGCCTCTCCCTGGCCAGGGCTGGCCTCCTGGGTGGGTCCTGTGGACAAGAGGCCCAATCTGCGGTTCTCCCCCTCTGGCCCCCAGAATTGCTGTCTCAGCCACCCACTTCAGCCCCTCCTAGTCCCCAGCTCCTCTTCTAGCCTAGGCTTTTGGGATCCATTAGAATCAGCGCGCACACACACACACACACACACACACACACACACACACACACATCTCCAGGGTACGGGGAGCATCGGTAGCCACTATCCCAGGGGGTGGATAGACAAGGCTGCTGACACTGGGCTCCAGGCATGAGAGGTCTTCAGCAGCCAAGGCGAGCCACCTAGAACCAGAGACCCGGTGCCAGGGCAGGAGGCTGGCAGGGCGGAGGGGCTGTAGGTGCCTGGCAGGCGTCCTCTCGTACCGGAAACCTCGTTTGCAAGGTGGCAGCGAAACGTGTGGTGTTCCCATCCGCACCAACATCTGGGGCATAGGTGGGGGTGGGGCGGGGTCTTCATTAACATGCAGTGACTCTATTGGCACCAAAATAAACGTGACATTTATCAGAACCTGCTAACTCTATTCAGTGCTGGCTTCCTTCGGAAGTGCAGGGTTCATGCCGAGGGCCTGGGGAGGCGAGGTCTCTGCTGGTGAGAAAAGCAGGGTTGGAAGGAGAGGGAACGCTGGCACAGAGAGGGATACCCCCTCCCGGCCCAGGTGGGCATCAGCGAGGGGTGGGTTTCTGCTGCCTGATGAAAGAGAGAAAACCCGAGGGACAGGGATCCCTTGTGGCTCAGAGTTGGGTGGCTCGCCACAAGGTGAGCAGTTTGAAACCCCCGGCTGCTCTGAGGAAGAGAGATGAGGCTTTGTACTCACACGAGGAGCCACATTCACAGAGAAGCCCACAGGTCATTTCGACCCTGCCCTGCTGGCACGCTGGGTCAGAATTGACAATGGTGAGTGAGAATCAAGAAAGGACTCCCTTATGTATACCATGTGATTTCTTCGAAGTACCTGGCAAGTGACTCTGCACTCCCACTTTGCAGAGGGGGGAACCAAAATTCCTTGGGTCCCACAGTCATTCTGCAGTCTCCAGGGGTTGGCAGGGCATTTGCTCAAGAGAGTTATGTGGACTCAGGAGGCCTGGTACAAAGCATTAGAGAGGGAGACAGCTCTCCTGATGATTCTGTCCAGACCACTCAGTTTGCATATGGCACCAGCTTGGGGTGTCCTATCAGGAAAGAGCCATCAGGACCCTCATAGTGGGGATTGTAAGCAGCCCCTGATCAGAGGGAAGGAGACTGGGGCTTGAGCACCAACTTGCCCCTTGGCTTTGGAAAACTTCTACTCTTGGATCCCCATTTGAAAAACAAGACCTCCCCCAAACCCCATAGTTTAGGTGGCTTCTGCAAATGACTATTTGTGTACTTCTGGTCTACCAGCGTACCCAACTCCTAAGCGTCCATTCCCAGACCTTTTGCTGGGCTCAGGCCTCTGGAGGAAAATACAATGGCATTATGATTGCCTCTGCTCAGTTCTTGGCTCTGCTGTTTGCTTATTAGCTGTGTGACCTTGGCAAGTTACTTAACCTCTCTGAGTCCCCAGTGATGTGGCTTTGTTGTTGCGGTTCAGAGTTCTGGAAGTTATGAAAAATAATTGCCGCAATAATTTATCGAGTGATTATTAAATGCCAGGTACTGTAGACTTCGAGTGAAGACTTGAGTCCTCATAGCTGCACCCTGAGTTGGCTACGTTCAGGGGACTCCAGGTCCCCGAACCTATTGTGATGCAAAAGCATCCCTGCAGGACAGAGTAGAACAGACTCTGTGGGGTTCTGAGGCTGGAAATCTTTATGGGAGCTGACAACCTCCCCTTTCTCCTGTGAAGCGACTGGTGGGTTTGAACTACCAACTTTCTGGTGAGCAGCTCTGGCATGGGGCTCTTCAGAAACTAGGACTGTCAGGGGTCAGATTGCAGTTCCTGTAGGAAAAAACAGTAGCAACGTAAGCAAGTTCATAAACTCCTATGGCATTAGCAATGCCTCAGGACTCCCCTGGGGAGGTCGGAGAAGAACGGAGCAGAATATGGAATGAGGAGGAAAGGATTTCTCTTTCTTTTTCAAGGACACCCCCCCACTTACCCTGCAGTGAACTAAGCCTCCAATTTTGGAGGACCTTGTTCTCAGGGTTCCAGATTCCTTGGGTCCCAACAGTCACTCCTCAGTCTCCAGGGGGTGGCAAGGAGTTTCGTCAGCAGAGTTGTGTGGTCCTGGGAGGCCTGATGATTCTGGTTGGGACCAAACCACCTCAGTCTACAGCCCGCTCCATGCCTATCCATTCATATATCACCCCCCCCCCCCCACACACACACACAAACTCCAATTAAGGGGCTTCATTAGAGGAGTTAATGGGTAACCACCAATCAGAATCAGCAAACATTAAGGATGTCATCGGTTGTCTCTTCAGCCAGCAGCCATGTCTCTCCCCAGGTCACTGTCTCTCAGCCACATGGTCCCTTAGCTTTTGCCCCCATGGGCCAGCCCCCCTGTCACTCTGTCTCACAGTCCCGTTCCTGCCCCCCCCCAGTCTCTGGCCTGGGAAGAGAAGGTGCCCAAAGTCTGGATGCTGCTTCTCTCTCCGTGCCACAGTCTCTGGGACATGGGCTTTGGGCTCAGGGGCCTCGATCACTTCAGCTAGATCTTGGACACACTCTTCCAAAAGGTCCTGGGCTCTCCTCTGTCTCAGAGGCTCTGATCATTTCTTACTTCCCCTCTTCAGCAGAGAAAACTGAAGCACAGTGCCATCTTGACCGAGACAAGACTTGAAGCCGGAGCCACCTGTCCTGCTGCATTTCCTGACTGCCCACTGGCCATCCTTGTGCCAGAGGGAGAACAGCGAGACAGGTGTATAAAGACTAGTTAACACACAATTGCGTATTTTTCTAAACAGACTCAGGTTTTTCGACCCCCACCCCACCTCCACCCAGTGGCATTGCTGTGTAGGACAATTCTCTTTCTTTTTTTCACTCTGGGTTTTGTTGGGAACAATGGCACTGTTGCCATTGCTCATGCGTCCTCTAATCCCTTGGAATTATTCTTGGCACGTGTGTGTGTCCTGCACAGAGGCATGCAACCACGCTGTGTGTGTATACACACACATGTGTGCGTGGGCACGCGCGCTTTGTCTCTGTGACTGTGGCAGAATGAACAATGTGGTCAACTCTTGGCCAATTTCCTTGAATGCAGGAAAGAGCTCCTATGGTAGCTATATAACCTGTTGTCAATTTGATAGTATTAAGAGTGAAGGGGTGGAGTTTAGTCTGTCAATCAAGTAGCAGCTTGTTGACCTCATTTGAAGACGCTAAGGAGATACATAGCTCACTGGAGGCAGGACGCAGGCTGACTCCCTGCAGACATTGCAGCTGACAAGACCCTCAAGGAGCCACATGAAGACCCTGAAAGCGCTGAGATGCTTTCCCTGCCACTGGAGCCACCAGGCTTCCCACCCACTGGCCTGCGATCTGCATGCCTTCAGCATCCTTGCATGTGTTCTGTGGGTCTGAAGAGAACTTTATAGATTGGGATCAGACATATGGACTAATATTGGGCTTATGGACTTGACCTGGACTGGGACGTTTTCTTAGTGTATAATTACTCTTTATAGAAAACTTTCTTGTACACATACGAGTGTCTATGAATTTGTCTCTCTAGTCTAAAGAGACTCACACAACTCCCCTTGGCTAAGGGTCCCTGACTCCGTGGTGGCTCTGAAGAACTTCATGAGGCGTCATTTTTCCATCTTCAGATGTTTCTCTGTCAAGGAGCCTGTTAATTAGGAGTGGGCTGCTAACCGCTACGTTGGGAATTCGAGCCCAGGAGAAAGAGGAGGCTCTCTGCTGCCCTAAAGAGTTACAGCCCCGGGAACCCACAGGGGCAGTTAGCTCCACCCTGCCCTCTAGGTTCGCTGTGAGTCAGAACGGAGCGGATGGTGGTGAGTTTGTTTGTTTTTGTTTTCATGTGCCAGTTTTCCTGGGGAGGGGTGAGGCGGATCTGGTCACAGATTCGCTCAGAAACATTCTCTAACCATATTTCATATTTCAATCAGCCACCCAAATTACCTGAAACACTGGGCTGGACTTTGGGGGAAAGTGACACTGGTTTGGTGGGCCATCCTGCTGCCAGAAACCTCTCATCCCATGACTGATTCCCTAACTTGTTTAAGGTATTGTTCAGTGAACTCTTGAATGATGGGGGCCTGGTGGGGCTTGCAATGAGTCTGATTTCACCATAAAGAATCTGGGTTTCTATCCTTCGGTCCTTGACTGTGCTTCCCAACAGGTCTGGGAGGGGCTGTGCTCCCTCTCCCCTAAGCCCCCAAACAGCCCCTGCGGCTGCTGTTAGCAGGGGACAGCCAGAAAGGGTAGGGTGGGGGCTTGACCTATGGCCTGTTCTCAAACGTTACTGCGAGTGGATTCTGATGCTTGGTGGCCCGTGTGTATGAAGCAGAACTGCTCCATCATGGCTGTGACCTGCTGCAGGCTTACCTTCCCAGGTGTTCCTGTATGGGTTTGAACCTCTGACCTTTAGGTTAGTAATTGAGTGTCTAACTGCCTAATGGCCTGTGCCATTCAGGGACTCCTTCAGAGGTTTCCATCACTGTCTGCTTCTTCTGCTATTTCCAGGCCAACTGTCCTGCATCCAGGCACCCTGCCTTTCCAGCTCTCTGGGCCCCCTCCCTCCATTATTTGAAACTGTTAAGTTGGATACTGCAGCATTGACTCTAATCCAGGGCCATCCATGGGCCATGCAGACTTGGGCTCTATGAAGCCGTGGTCAGGGGCCGGTTTCTCTCATGGAGCTGGCCAGGCCTTTCTCCTCTGGTTGGCAGTCGAGTGTGTTAGCCATTTGCACCGACCCTTTAGAGGCCTTTGCTAGGGCAGCTGGAACTCAATGGGGCCTGCCTGACCCCTATAGCCCTTCTCCCACCAGCCCTAGCCATCTTCATCTAACAGCCCAGCAAACTCCTCCAGCCCAGTGGGCAGGACAGCTGCCAGGTGCCCAGTGTTCCTCCAGCTCTGCCTCTAATTGGCTGGATGCTGAAACCAGCAGAAACCAGCTCCCAGAGCCCACGGATGCTGTGTGCTGAATGCCGGGCGGGCGGAAAATCAAAGATGCGAGTGGTGGGGGCTTAGGCCAGGTGTGTTCCGTATGAAGAGATCAGGCAGGGGAGCTGGGGCAATATCCTCTACGTCTGGAGTTGTGTCTTGACTAAGCACACATCCAGGACCCTGTCAGCAAACAGGACAGCAGAGTTCAGGCGAGAGCGCTGGCTGTGGGACCTGCCGGCCAGCTCAAAGAGTCCCCGTTCTGCCATTTACAGACCCCCTGTGCCTCAGGTGGCGCTTCTAGACTGGGGGAGTGGCCAGCCTGACCTCACAGAAAGTCTGAGGTCAACTGTGAAAGGCTGAGTAGAGTTGGAGGAGGGATGTCATGTGGACTATTCTGCCTCATTGCCATCGAGTCGGTATGACTCATAGGGACCGTTATAGTCATGAGGGTCTGACAGAGAAGGGGAGCTACGGAGTCAGTATGCCTGGGTTGGAATCCTGGTTCCTCCAAGTAGTCTGTTGTGTAACTCTGGGAAAGGACATCATCTATTGGGGCTCCCATTTTCTTATCTAGATAAAAGACATAATGGTCATTCCCAAAATCAGTGTGGTTGCGAGAATGAAGAGTTCCTTCACACAGAGGACTTGGTATATACAGTCTCTGACCCAAGTTAAGTACTTCACAGTGGTGATGGTGATGAGCAACATGACAAAGGTAATACTGGTGGTGACAGGAGGAGGTTGAGTGGACTCTAGCCTTGTCTTCATTCAGGGACACCTGAATGAAGTGGATACTTCATGATGGACACAATGGACGCTTCCCCACTGCTGGTGGGTAGATTCTGGCTTACAGCGACTCTAATCAGGAGTAGAATTGCCCCATAGAGTTTCAAGGTCAAAAGTCCCTGTAAAGCGTATCGCCCCACGAGCTGCTTCTCCCCAAACCAAACCAAACTCATGATCATCTTGTGGGTTCGAATTCACAGCGACATTTGAGGGCTGGATTTCAGAGACTATCACTCATAATGGTGGTGGATAGCCTCATCGGTCTCCAGAGGGGTTGTCTGGTGGTTTCAAACTGCTGACTGTGCGATTAGCAGCACAATTTGTAACCCATCATGCCCCCAGCGGGCTCCTCAGTGCTTAACCCCAGGACTCCTCACAGGGTGCTGTTCCACAAATCTCCTTGGATATGTGAGGGGATGGATGGATGCTCATCTCAGTCCTTACTCAGGCCCGTGTGGGGCCAGCTCCCTCAACTCTCTTGTCTCAGATGGGCAGCACTCCCTCTGGCTAGGACCACCTGAGTGTCACAGAGCCAAAGGGGAGAAGCAGAATACTTAGTGGAGTATTCTGCTTGACTTGGCAATACAGAGCAGTTCTGAGCTGGCGTCTGGAGGATCCAGGGATTTCCACTTGGAAGGGTTTCAAGGGACACATACACACAGAGTGCTTCTGGGGCACGCAAAACAAGCATGCCTCCTGTATCCCCAGAGGAAGTCTCCCAAGGTCTGCCTCAGGCTGGGAGTGGCTGCCAGGCCGCCAGGTCTAGTGGTTTGAACCAGATAGCAGGCCCACAGTCCTGGTGGTCTGAAGCAGGTCCCCAAGCAGTTCTGGGGATCTTCTGGTCAGGGCTTCAGACTGGTGCCTTCTTAAGCAAATAGACAGGAAGCACCAGGGGGTCTTGTGAGCTTGTAAGTTCTGAGTCCATCTATCTGGGGCAGGGGTAGGTGAGTTCTCAGCAGCAGCAGACCCCTTTGAAGCTCTGGTACCAGGCTCTTTGCACGCTGTCTCTTGGTTGACATAAGCTGGCTCAACTCTCTTACCAGTTTGACTCAAGTCCTAGATGGGTATCTGTTATCCCAGGGCTGTGGAGTTCCAACTTCTGTATCTGTGGAGCTGTGGTCTTGACTGGGATTGCAATGCCTAGCTGGGCCACCTCTTCTTTACTTCCCCTCTCCCCATGGCTCCTCATTCTGGCTTCTGTCTCTCCAGCTATCTGGTTCTGCCACCTCCCTACCTCAGGTTCACTGGAGATGCTGCTGGGATCAGCAAATGCCCTATCCCTGCCAAGAAAACCCCAAGTGTGGTTCCCGCATCCCCTCAGAGGCCTCTGACGGCTCTCCAGCCAACTTCTGTGTCCTCAGCGCGTCCAGGTTTCCTGGGAAAACTGGCTCTAGGGTGGTCCTGGCTGGTGGTTTGGGCAGTGTCCGGGCTTGAGTCCCGTGGGAAAGTGTGGGGATGTGGGGGTGACATCCTCCCCTTGCCCCTGCCTCCCCCACTCCTTCCCACCGTGGGCTCCTCTGCTGGCTCAGCCTTCCAGTCACAGACCACCTGGGTGACGCCGCATGGAGGGGAGAAGTGGGGACCTCAGAGCGAAGGGACAGGGAGGTCTGTGGTCTGTGGTGGGCGGCAAGGGCAGAAAACACACATTTCCTGGTGTCTGTCTCAGTTCCCAGGCTGCCTAGCTTAGCCCAGGAATCAGTGCAGGCATGAGCATCAGCTGCCCTGAGCTGCTCCCATGAGGTCGAGAGAGCTGGTGTGTTCGTCTGGGTATATTCAGAGAGATAAATCCACAGAAACTCCTATGCATTAAGAGTTTTATCTGAAAGGTAAGTGCACATCAAGAAAGCTTCCCAACCCAGTGCTGCCCAAGCCCACAAGTCTAACCTTAGCCCATATGTCCAACACCAATCCACAAAGTCTTCCTCTAGCTCAGAAAACACAGGCAATGACGCCGACTGCAGAAGGCAAGCTGGATCAGTGAGCGTGTCAGCATCTCAGTGCTGGCAGGGGTCTCCACACGGCTGCTCCAGCACCCAGGGCTGCATGGGGATAGGTCCATGTGGCTTCTCCTTAGGCATGTCTCACGGGAAGTGAGCCTTGCCCGCTGAAACAGGAAACTGGCTAAGGCAGCCGCACCCTGGTCCGACCGTCAGAAAGCAAGAGACCCGAGAACTAAAAAGGTGAGGCTCACCAAGTCACTTATCTCTCCACCCTTCAATTGATCCCACATGTGTGTTTATAGGCCAGGTTGGCACAATAAACCTGAACTACCTCATTTGGCCATGAGAGGCCCATCCTGGCTGTATCCTAGAACCGATTATGTCAGGTCTCTGCACTCTGCACAGGAGCTCAAGAGCAGTTCTGCTCTGGGTTGTTCCGGGTCAGGGTAGACTCAATGACAGATGCTTTCTGGCCAGAGGCTGGCGGAAGCCTGGAGCTCACTTAGTGATGTAAAGGTTACCCAAGATGACTCCCCACCCTCCCGGTCTGGCGTCTCCTCCTCCAGGAGTCTAGTTCACATGCTTGCACAGTGTGGTGTCTGGCTTCCCAGGGAGTGGAAGGTTAACCTGGAATGAGCACATCATCACACATACCAGGTTCTATGTTTTTCAAAAAATGAAGTGTTTAGTATCTTAAATACAAACCTATTACACACACACACACACACACACGCGCGCGCGCGCGCTTTCAGGCGGACCCAGTGGATCCTAGTTATAAAAATGCACGGGTGGGCTGAGCCCCGGTGGCATAGTGGTTGTGCGTGGGACTGCGGCCCACTGGGTTGGAGGTTCAAATCCAGCAGCAAGACTGGGCCTCCTACTCCCACCACCAGAGGGCAGTGATGCCTCAAAAACCAAAAAAAAAAAAAAAATGCACGGGCCTCTCTGCTCTGCCCTGTGCCTGCAGAGCCTCATGTGTGGTAAAGAACAGGCCTGGGAGCCCCTGGGGGGAGCACTCTGCTACTCACCAAAGGGTTGGTGCTTTGAAACCTACTAGAGAGAAAGGCCAGGCAATCTGTTTTCAGATTGAGGCAGGAGGTCCCATAGTAACGATCGAAAACATGGTGCCCTCCATGCTCCATTTGGGTTTGTGAGGTGAGTGAACCAATGAATGAATGAATGAATGAATGAATGAGAGGTGCCTATAATCTCTTACTGACTCAAGCAAGTCACTAGAGCAGCCCAGATTCACACCAGGGGATACCTATGGACTCCCTTTCTGTATGGGCCTGCAGCCCCAAACCTTGGCAGGAGGGTGGTCTCTCTCCTCCCGTGAAGAGTGACGGTCTCAGAAACCCACCCCTGCAGGTCCATCCTGTTCCGGAGGGTCAGTCCAAGTCGGCATGGCCTCGATGGCAGTGGGTGGATTTGCTTTCTTCGTGGGAAGGGAAGTCTGGGCATATTAGAAGACAGGACAGTCAGCAGCCATCTTGGTAGGCAGATGAGTTGATGCTGGCCCATGGAGACACCTGCATGCACAAGTCTAGAACTGGACTCCAGATGGCTTTCAATGCATCGTTATCATGTATGGAGATCCCCAGGCCTTTCTTTCAAGCAGCTTTTCAGCTAAGCAATGGAGCTTAACCACTGGCACTGCTGCGGGTCTCGTGTGAAGGGACTCAAAGGGCTACTTTGGGGAAGGTAGCTGTGTTCTCTATGGGTGGCCAGAAGGCTGTCAAGGAGATTTCAGCATGCGCCCCAGAATGACAGGGGAAGAGAGGCCTGAGGCCCCTCCCCCACCTGGAACAACTCAGCGGGCTTGGATGTCTCAGGCAGAGAAGGGGGGTGGGCACCTGGCTTCCAGGGAGTGAGGTCTGAGTCAGGGCTCTTGAACCGCTCAGGGCCTTGCGACTGTATTTCCAATGGCACTCCCGCACTTTCATTTGTAAGACCAATTACTGAGCATTTTGCACCACAATTACCGGCGTTAAAACCTCTCAGTTCCGTTTGATGAATTTTACTAGTAATTAAACAGAGGAAGCCATCACACAGGAGATTGTCCAATTGAATCTGCCCACGCACTGAACTGTGAATTCTAGCCTCTCTCGCTGGGGTCCTGCCTGGTCCCATGGCAGCGGCGGCTGGCTGTGAGCAGGGGGCCGGGGAGAGGTGCCCAGGCCAGGGCCCACGGAACAGGGCCAGCGCTGAGGCACTGAGATGGAGATGGGAGTGGGGTGGGGCCTGATGGTTTAGAGATGGAAGTTGGACGGTCTCCCTGTCTTCATGAATTATTTATTAAACAAATATGTCTGCAGGATTTGCTAGGCACCGGCCACTGTTCGAAGTGGACTGCAGGCATTAACTTCTTTAATCCACACAGCAGTTCCAGGAGACGGACGTGTTATTAGAGTTCACCTGTGATTGAGGAAGGCTGAGGCTCAGAGAGGCTTACCACGATTGCTCAGGGACCCACAGCCAATAGGTGATGGAGAGGCTTGGTTCCAGAGTTCGTCCTGTTTCTTTAGTCTCTTATGGCTTCGGAGAGGCATCTTGAGAGCTGCTGACAGAACAGATCTGGCTGCTCCTGGTCTCAAGGGAGGGAGGGAGAAGGGGGGAAGCAACCCACTCTGCGAGCTTGCTTGGTAGCGGCAGCTGGGATCCAAGCAAAATCCCGATGGAGAGGGAGAGGCTGGGGAGTGGGGGGCAGAGCCTGGGAGCCACTCCTTACCTGGAGGGAATGATGGGGTTTGTCTGAGCTGAAGGGGCCATCTTCCTTGACCTAGTGTGCGAGCTGGTTACCTGGGTCCTCTTACAGCCGTCCTCTCATCCCAAGACAAAACTGAACATTTGTGTGGCTGCTGGTGAGGGACCATGGGACCGTCTCTGCCAGGGCCTCCCTGGTCTGCTATGGACAAGACTTGTGTGTGTGTGTCTACCACTCCTACCAGGCAGGAGCCCTGTCATGGCCAGGGCTAAGTCAGGCCCATTCTGTTTTTCTTTTTCTTTTTCTTCTTTTTAAACTTTTATTGGGGGCTCTTACATCTCATCCAATGTGTCAAGCCCATTGGCACATATGCCACCCTCATCATATTCAACGTATTCTCTTTAAGCCTACCTTTGAACCTGGGAACTTTGGGCGAATGTCTGCTGTTGGCAGTTAGGTGTCTGAGGGGTGGGGTGTGGTGATTGGATGCCGTGTAGGGGGAGTCTGAAGAATGTCCCCCTTTCCTTGAAGGCAGAAACCCCTGCTCCAGTTCTTCTTGGAAAGGCCTGCCAGTCTTCACCTCCCACGTCCACCCTGTGGCCCAGTCCTGAGGTTAGTGGCCTGGTGACTGGGGGAGTTTGGCTGATGGGGAGCCGCATCCCCAAATCTATGCCTTTGGGTCGACTCTGACTGACTCACGATGCCTCGTGTGCATGTAGGGTTTTCTATGGTCGACTTTCTGCGATTCCATCATCAGGCCTTCCGTGCAAGGTGCCTCTGGGCAGATGAGTGGTACCAGCCTTGTAGTGTGAATTACCCAGGAACTCCCGAGAAGGAACGTGATGGGGTTGGGGTGGGGGGGCTGTTTTCAGGAAAGTCAGGGGAGTCTGTCTTTGCTCTACTCTGAGATGGCAAGCCCATCTCTGTCTCATTGAGTACCAGGTCAACCACGGGGCCAGGAACTTTCCTGAGTCAGGGGCTGGGCCGGGCCAGTTACATCAACCCATGGGGCAGCCAGAGCCCTGGGGTAGAGCTAGTGGAGAAGCAAGGGGACATTTCAGAGGACAGAGGGCTTTCCAGTGTCTTGGTTACTGAGCTAAAGTCTCGGTGGTTTGAACCCGCCCAAAAGAACTGCAGAATAAAGACCTGGCTACCCCAGGGAGCCACTCTGCTCTGCAACATGGGGTCACCAAGCGTTGGGATTAGCAGGTTCATTCAGTTGTGACTTATGTCTCCAGATCCATGGCCTCAAACTTGAATGGCTTTAGAGTAATGCTCCTTTGGGTGGGGGTGGGGGACTTGTTACAGCCAGAGATTACAGCTCTCCCCTCACTCTGGCCCCTTGCCCCAGATTTGCATCCAGGAGGTCCCAGCAGGACTGGGAATGCTGCTGCTGCTGCTCCAGGGACCAGACTGTGAGGATGTGGTGACTCTGGACATTTCCTGCCGGACTCCTCCCCTGAGGACTTGTTCCCAATTGGCTCTGGGCTGCTTTTCTTCCCACCACACCCTATGTTTGGTGTGATGGCGCATCTGGTGCCAGGCAGGACTGGGGCTTCTCGGCCAGGAGCTCCAGACTAATGAACTCCGGGCAGGGCAGACCGTGGGTGGGCATGGGAGACAGCCAGGCAGCTCTGCACTGGAGGTGCAGAGAAGCGAGGGAAGCAGAGACGAGAGTGGGGAGGGGGCAGGGCAGGCTGCAGCGGCACACAAGAAGCTCGAGGACACTCTGGTACCCAACTGCGAGGCCACGTGGACGAGCAGGAGGAACCCACGCCGTGAAGGTGCTGCCACTTTCTGGCGGCCCTTCCCCCACAAGTGCCCCACCCCCACCCCGGCCTCAGTTTCTTCATCAGTCAAGTGGGCTCAGCATTCTTTTCATGGATGCTGCCAGGCTAGAACTGCTATGAGTAATGAACTCGATTACAGATGACGGTGCCTGGCACACGCTGCCTGGGTACGCATCGAGATTTCCCCCCCTCCTTTGTCCCCCACCCTCGCCAGCCACCGGCCCTTTCTTGGACCTTCCGATTATGTTATCATAAAAAAAAAAGAGGCTGCATTTTAATTTGTGGAATGTTTCTTTCTTTCTTCCTTCTATTTTTTTTAAAGAAAAGCCTAATTAGGAAGCCCGTTAAATGCCTGCAATTCCAATATAATTCTATTAAATTCTCCCTGTAAAGTTAATGTTACAGACTTTTTAACAGATGTTTTAATTAGGCATTGTTATTAAAGAGAATACTGTAGAAATTAAAACCAGACCCTAAATGGGGAAGAAAGGCAGTTTTCCTGCGTTGGCTAAATGGTAGCAGCCGCCCAGCAAACAGCTTTTGGCAGCAGGTCACGAACAAAAGGCACTAAAGGAGTGGGCTGCCTGGCACAACCCTCGCCGCTGCTTAGCAGGAAGGGAGATGCCCGCGCCCAGTCCAGGCACGGGGCGGGGGGCGGGGGCGGGTGGTGGGTGTGCAGGGGTCAGCCAGAAGGGGCAGATGCCCCCTGAAGGCAAGGGTTGGGGCAGCTTTGGGAGGTGCTGCAGAAGTCGCCCCGTTCATGTCTCTTGCTTCTGCCCAATGGGAGCCGCCAGGCAGGATTCCTCCGACCCGATTTGCAGATGGCAAGACTGAGCTTCAGCCGCGTCTGGTCAATTGTGCTGGCGGCTGCAGAATGGAGAGAAAGAGCCGACGAAGAACTCCGGCTTCCTGCTGTGTGCTCTCGGCGACTCTCTCCGGCAGCAAGCTGCTCCGGCGGTCGTGCCTGGCATGAACTTTGGAGCCAGAGCTTGAGGGTAAACCCAGCCTGTGTTCCACCCTGGCTATTTGTTGCCCCTCCTGGAGGCTCAGTTTCCTCCTCGGTAAATTGGGAAAATAGAGGAACACAAGCAGACGAACACACTCCCTGCCACAGAGCGGATTCCGCCTCAGAGTCACCCAAGGGAGCAGAGGGGAACTGCCCCTTGGCGGTTCTGAGACTTGAAATCTTTGCAGGAATGGATAGCTTCATTTTACCCCCCTGCATGCAGCAGCCTGTGGCTTCAAACCCCCGACCTTGAGGTGAGCAGCCAGAGGCCTTGGGAAAAGGACAGACCCTGGGGATTCAAGGACATGTTGCCAGGCGAGACCGGTGTCTGGAGAAGGCCGTGCTGCTGGGTAAAGTAGAGGGGCAGTGAGCAAGGGCAAGACCCTGGACATGATGGGTTGACATTGGGGGGGCCACAATGGGCTCAAGTCCAGAAGCAATCCGGAGGACAGTGCAGGGGCAGGCAGTGTTTTGTTCAGCCACCTGTACGTTCCTATGAGTTAGCGCTATCTGCGTGCTACCTAACAACAAGAGCAACATTAATTCAAGGGGCACTGGGGGTTTCCCTGGTAGAGTCCTTGCCTCTCAGGTCTGATTCCCGGGTGATGTGGGAAGCTGTCAGTGGAGGCTTCCAGGGCGCTGCGATGCTGAACAGATTTCAGACTTTCTAGATGCAGATGGAAGAAAGGCCTGGTGCTCGACTTCTAAAAACCCAGTCAGCGAAGACCTGATGTCCCTGATGCATCTATCATGGGAATAAGAATAGGATGGGGTGGCCTGCTTGTTGTACTGTGTGTGGGCTCACCAGAAGCCCGAGGCCACTTGAAAGCATCTTGTAACACAGACAACAATAGCACAGCCTATAAAGTTTCAAAGCTCTGGGCCTGTTGGGTTGGCAAGGGCTCTGGGAATGGCCATCTGGGATGAATGCTTTGGCCAGCATGGGGCAGAGTTGGGGCTCCACCCTAGATAGCTGGTTCAGAGTCTGTCCACTTTAGGGTCCCCTTTGCCTCACACCCATTGGCTGTGGCCAACTATCTGGAAAGTAACTTCATTCCTGGTTCCAGCCTAGTAAGGGACCAGCTAGAGGGTGTGGCCAGTGCAGCTAAACCATCTAAGGGCTAGAGATGGGAATCCCTGGCTACCATAAAGACCCCAAGGTGTCATGACACTCCTACTGAGCTGGACCAGCAACTCCACAGGGCTCCTCTCTGCAGGTTGAAGGGATCTGCATTCAAGTCCTGCCTCCTTGGTCAGGTCAGTCTTCACTCCACGTCTCTGAGTCTGGGTCTTGCAGGAAGCCTGGGCCTGGGTGGGAGTGAGTGCGCCCAGGAGGTGCTGAGGTGACTGACACGCCCTCTGAGTGCATCTGGTGACATGCTCCATTCTCCTTTCCCAGGGGGTAATTTTCTTGTCCATCCTCTAAGGCTGTCAGCCTGGGATTATTCAAATCATGTTTATTTTGGTCCTTGACCCAGATACATCTGCCACGAGCACTTTCTCTAGAGCTCGGAACGGAGACATCACTGAAAGGGGAGCTAGCTCCCAGTGGGTCCCTGGGCACTCCTCCCACAGAAGCCCTGCAGGGTCTCCCCTCTACCCCCACTAACCCACTGCTTCTGTTGCTACCATTCAGTCTGCAGGACAGATGAGCTGGTACCAGACTGATCTTGGCTCAGAAGAGCCTTTCTTGGGACTGTCCCAATGAGCACCCCTGGAGGGATAAGGACACATGACCTGGCCTTCAGTGGGACCCGACTGTTTGTTGGATGTTAAAGGATGACTTCATCCTGCTGACACTAGATCCTGCACCTCCCGATCAGGTCTTACTCAGATGCCCCTCTTTGTGAGCAGCAGGGGGTTGTTGAAAGAGCATGGTCTCTGAATCCAGCCATCCTCGACCAGAATCACTGGCTGTGTGAGCCTGGGTGAGGTGTTCAGCCTCTCTGAGTGCCAGTGTCCTCAGATGTAGATGGAGGAGGGTACCAAAGTGGGGAAGAAAAGGGATCCTGCTCTTGAAAGCAGCCGGTGCCTAATGGTGGTGTTGGTAGGCGCCATTGAGTCCATTTCTAGTAGCCCTGCCGGACAGAGAAGAGCTGTCCCAGAGGACTTGCAAGGTTATAAGCTGCAGGGGAGTAGATCACTGGTTCTTTCTCTCTTGGAGCTATTGGTCGGGTTCCAACCATGAACCTTCAGTGAACAGCTGAGTGCTTTGGCTGTGGTAGGACGCCCTTCTGATGCTCCAAGGATGTTGACAGAAGTGGGTAGACTGAGCAGTTAGCGTGTGAGCAGGGGCACACGCACAAGGATATATCCTCAGAGAGAATGCACTGGAAAGATACCCCATGATTCTAGCAACTGGCCATGTATGGTCCCTCTGGAGAGTGAGACTGACAATTTCTACCTATCCTTCCAGTTTACATTGTTTGAAATCCAGTGATCAAGATCATTAAAAAGGAAAAGAGTGACTGATGATCCAAGGCAGAAAACCACCAGTGGTGTTGAGAATGGCTGGCGGCAGGGAGTCAGAGGTCCTCAGTCAAGGGAGGCTTGGTTGGCTGAGTCAAGTCCTGTCGTCCCCAGGGGAGGGTGCCAGGCCACCTTGTCATTCACGGGAGTTGACTCAGCCCTGAAGAACTGGGCGGAACTGTGACTCTGTCTCTTGTAGGTCAGGAGATTTCAGGTCATGTCTCTGAGTCTGTTTCCTTTTCTGTAAAATGGGAAGAGCAGAACCTTCTCATAGGGCATTTGAGGGGAAATGTGAAGGAGAGCAAGGCGCCGGGACAAATGCCTGGGCTAGGGAAATGGATGTGGCGGTGTCTCTGGCATGTTCAGGCTGCTCTCTCTGCTCCAGAGCGTTGGCTTCCCCCTTGAGGTTGGGGGAGGGGTGCTGGGGAGCAGCTAAACATGGCAGCTATTGTTCAGCCTTCTTAGTCGAAGTCTTAGCACCTTGAGAACGTATCCCGGTTTTACTTGTGTTTATGGTTTAATGCAAAAAAAAAAAACATCCATTTATGGTTTAATGCAAACAAAACAAAACAAAACAAAAAACCCACTAACAGTCGAAACATTTTCGTAAGTTGGTAAAAAAAAAAAAATCTGGTCTTTAATGTGTTCGCGGCATCTACACTGCTGATACCTCTCTGCTTCCAGAGTTACCCCACCTCTCCCACCCTAGCCTCGGCCGCTCCTTAGCTTGTGTGTCCCCCTCACCCCAGGGCTCAAGAAGCTGGGCAGAAGTGAGGTGAAAGTTATTTGAATGGTCCCTACAGAACTGGGCTGGGCTGCTAGAAGCCTCCCTCTTCCTGAGGACTTGAAAGGGTAAAGCACCCATCAACCGGTGTGGACACCTGGAGGACTCTTTTTGGGACAATTGTCCCACCTTCCTGGGAACCCAAGCCATTGTTTCGCACAAGTTAGGCCACCATTCTAACCAAAGAGAAGTTCTGCCACCAATCAAATGAGAAAATAGAGAGCAAAGCTTGGTTTCATTTTTTTTTTTTTTTGGTAATAAGAGAATAAAACAATTCATGGATCCGGCAGAAATTCTGAGCTTTTTTCTTAATTTCTATTGTATTTTGCATCAGCAGCAATAATGACTATAATGGTAATTAGGGTATACATAAAATAAAAGAATCTCACACAGTCACAAGCTGTGAGTGTGGGTCCGGAGGTGGGTCAGGTGCCAGAGGGCTGATTCCAGAACCAGGATCACAGGCACAAGCTTGGAGGGAGGGCAGTTCTTCTAGAGCAGCGGTTCTCAACCTTCCTCATGCTGTAACCCTTTCAGACAGTTCCTCATGTTGTGGTGACCCCCAACCATCAAATTATTTTCTTTGCTACTTCATACTGTAATTTTGCTACTGTTATGAGTCATAATGTAAATATTTGATTTGCAGGATGTATTTTCACTGTTACAAATTGAACATAATTAAATGTGATGAATCACAAAGACAAGGTGTACTTATATATTGTGAAATATTTTTCTAATGACAAATAAATGAAAGTTTGTCTTGAAGCATGGGGTAGCATGGGTAACGGTCTTCACACCTCCTGCTACTCATAGGTAGGTGTATCAGCAAGTTGGTGGATCCACCTGGAGAAGCGTAGAGGAGCAGTGTCTTGGTTCCTAAGAACATTGGAAATATGTGTTTTCCAATAGTCTTAGGCAACCCCTGTGAAAGGGTCGCTTGACCTCCAGAGGGGTTGTGACCCATGGTTGAGAACTGATGTTCTAGAAGCTCTAGAGAGGGTCAGGACCTTTGATAGGTATGTCTCTTCTGACCAAATAGCCTAATAGGGAGCCTAGAGGGGGGTGTTAGAAGCAGAATAATGGTCCCCTGAATATACCCCCACAGCTTATCTATTAGTTTTTTGTACTGTGCTGGAGTGCATAGCTGTGATACTGGAAACTATACTACTGGTATTTAAAATCCTAATAGGGTCATCTATGTGGTGGACAGGTTTCAGTGGTGCTTCCAGACAAACTAGGATAAAGAACTTGATCTCCATGTTGAAAAAAAATGCCTGGTGAAAGTCTTCTGAATAACAGTGGAACAATGACTGGTAGATGCCAGAAGATGAGCCCTCAGTGTGAAAGACACTGAAATAGAGCTGGCATTTGACATGGATGGAATGAAGCTTTCAAGACCTGCCTTTAAGGAGGTAGCAGGACTCAAAATGAGAAGAAACAGCTGCAAACATCCGTTAGTGATAAGAATGTAGAATGTAAAAAGTAGGGATCTGGGAAAACTGAAGTTGTCAAAAAGGATGAGTGTTGAGTATCAATATCTTAGGTATTAATGAACTGAAATGGACTAATATTGGCCATTTTGATAGGACAATCACATGTTCTGTTATGCCGAGAATGATACATTGAAAAAGAATGATGTCACATTCGTGATCTCTAAGCACATTTCAAGATTTACTCTGAAGTACAGCTCTGTTGGCAATAGGGTAATATTCCTATGCTCAGAAGGGAAAGCAGTTAATGAGACTTTATTCAAACTAGTGTCACACTACTCATGGCAACACAACATGATCACTCTGAAATTGATCAAAATGCAATCAAGATGCACTGATCATTACTGATCATTAAAATTTGAAAAGTGGAAACAAATAGGAAAGGATCAGATTTTGGTCAGTGTGACCTGGATAGAAATGATGTCATAGATTGCTTGATAGAATTTTGTAAAAATCAACAAGCTATTCATAGGAAATGCACTTTTTTTCCAACTGCATAAATGGTGACTATATATGTATGACCTCTCGTGTATACCCAGATGAAATGCATAAGAAACAAATTGACTATGTCTATGGAAAGAATTATGCAAAAGCCCATTATTATAAGAGCCAGGATGGGGAAAACAAACAAACAAACAAACAAACAAACAAACAAAAATAAAACCTACAAGTTGTTCATATTCAAGTTCGAATTAAAGCTGAAGAAAATTAAAACAAATTCATGAGCAACAAAGAACCATATATACTTAAGGATAAGCCCAAACACCCAATTTTACCCCAAAAACAGCATGAAAAATGTGCTGGAAAACCTTTGACATGAGTATATATGGTACAATCTTGAGTCTATTCCACTTGAGACCATTCAAGAACAGATTTGACCCATTGAACACTAATGATTGAAGACTAGATGAGTTGTGGGGTGGCATGAAGAAAGCAAATGGTCATTAATAAGCCAGGAAAGAAAGAAAAGACCAAAACAGATGTCAGAAAAGAATGAAATGCGCTCTTGTTTTCATTGTCGTGGTTGTGGGGAGCCATGGATTCCATGAGGACTCGTAGGGACTCTGTGTGCAGCAGACTCATAGGGACATGGCTCTGCGTCACCCTTACAAGTATTGTTATGTCTGAGCTCAGATCACAGCTGCTGTGTCTGCCCTTCTTGTTGAATGCCCTTCTTCTTCCTCCTTTCACTGCCCCTCTACTTTTCTAAGCATGACTGGTCTCTCCTGACAACATGTCCAAAGTATGTGAGATCTAAATCTCTCCATGCTCCCTTTTAAGGAACATTCTGCCTATAATACTCCCAAGACAGATTTGTTTGTTCTTTTGGCCATGGTACACGATGTTTTCTTGAAAACAGAATAGCTTACATCAAGGGATGAAATGATGGAACAAAAGAGTTGAACAGGACATTTCCAAGGGTGGCTCCAAAAGATAAAATATTGTAATGAAATATGCAAGCAGCTGGCGTTAGAAACTAACAGGGAAGTAACACACCCAGCATTTCTCAACCTGAAAGAATTGAGGGGAAAAAATTCAAGACTTGAGTTGAACTAGGGAAGGAGTCTATGAGCAAAATATTGAATGAAAAGAATGTAGCATCATGATTAAAAGAAAATGAACAACCTACAATATACAGAGGGCCCAGCTTTGCTTGCTGAAAGTGAAAAGAACTTGAAGCAGTCGTTGATGAAGTCCAAGAGTGGATTGCATCTCAACATGTCGCAAAAATCTTCACAACTGGACCAGGAAGCAACATCACAATAAAGGAGAAAGTTTGACGTTGTCAATGATTTCATTTTACTGGATTCACAATGACTCTGGATGCGCAGTCAAGAAATCACATGACATACTGCATTGCCAGATCTTTTCCAAATGTCCTCTTTAGAGTGTTCAGAAGCAGTCACTTTGAGGACCTGACCCGAGCCATGGCATTTCCTATCACTTCACAGGCATGCAAAAGGTAGAAGATGAATAAGGAAGGTCAAAAAGAATTGGGGCTTTTGAATTACGGTGTTGAGAGAGAATATCGAATGAACCATGAACTAAACTGCCAAAAGAAGACACAAATCTCTCTTGGGAGGAGAACAGCCAGATTGCTCCTAGATGAGAAAGTGAAAAGATTTCATCACACATAATTTGGATATATAATTAGGAGGGACCAATCCCTGGAGAAGCACATTGTGTTTGGCAAAGTAATAGGTCAGCAAAAGAGAGGAAGACCTCCAACAAGATGGGCTGGCAGAGTGGCTTCAATCATGAACTCAAACATAGCAATGGCTGTGAGGATGGTCCAGGAATGGGCAGTGTTCTGTTCTGTTATTCATTGGGACACTCTGAATAACATAGTGAGTTAGAATTGACAGCACCTAACAACAATAGCTTCTACCATAAAGACATCCATGTCTTGACCCCAAGAACTCATGAATATGTGATTTAAATTTGCAAAGAGGAGTTAAAGTTTCAGATGGAGTTAAGGCTGCTAAACAATGGAAATTAAAGTGGGAAGATCGTTCAATGACAAAGACTCTCAGAAGTGAAAGAGGGGAGCAGAAAAAAAAATCCTTGTTGGAAATGAGAAGAACTCAACTGGCTATGGTTGACTCTTAAGTCAACGCAGGTCATGCAATGCAGTCAGTTTCTAGAAGCTGGCCAAGGCAAAGAAATGAATTCTTTCCTAGATTCCCCCCAAAAGATGGTAGTTCTGCCAACACCATGATTTTAACTCAGTTAAAACTTCTGTTTAGACTAATGACTTCTAAGAATAATGAATTTGGGTGGATTTATTCCAATAAGTTTGTGGCAATTGGTTAAAACAACCACCAGAAATTAATAAGGGAGGAATATCTCTTTTCAGGGTCAATGTCAAAGATGAATTACATTCAGTTCCCATTGAACCTTTGTATGGCACTGGATCCAGCTTCAACCACTACCAGAATAGGCATGGGTCCTCATGACCACCAATTATTCAAAACTGGAGCCTTGAGACAAAGCAGCTTAGTGTCCACTGAACTGAAGTGCAATTTTCTGACCTGTGGAATGGGTGTACTGGGAGGTCAAGAAACATCTGTTTTCTGATCCAGATATGTTGCTTACATCTTTCTGTATAGAGAAGACATCTTTCAAGACTGGGACTTCAATCCCAGCTCTTCTACATCTGCTGTGGGATTCTGAAAAAGTGACCCCCTTCTCTGAGCCTCAGCATCCCGACCTAACAGGCAGGCGTAGAGTTGCTGTAGGTTTAAGTGAGATCTTGTATGTGAAGCACACAGCCTAGTTTCTGGACTGGAGGGAGAGGAGAGATCAGGAAGGGACCCAGTAACTAATCAGTGAAGGTCTGCCATCACAGGAGTTGCTGTAAATGCTCCCCTGAGATTCTGTCAGGCATGCCCTAAGGCTGGTCTGTTTGAAAGGCATGTGTCCCATGCTGGGCTTTACTCATCATCTGGTTGAGAGACAGCCCCTGAGAAATCTCTTCCAAATTCTCTAGTCAAAATGTTTTCCCCAGCATGGAGACCCTCCTTTCACAGGCAGGCAAAGATGGGCATTTTGGAGTAGCAAAGGAGCCTTAAACTGACGAATAGGTACATTTGCTTCTTTCTGATTCATCCTGCCTCCCCAGGAAGGCTTGGGGCTTGGCACCCCTTTTTCATGTCCTCAGTGATTTCCTGCTGCCAAGAAGCCCAGAGTACTTACTGAGCCTTCAGACTGTGTGCTCCCAGGTGAAAGCCGCTGCATCCACGACCCAGAAAGTGCCAGAGAAATCACCTGTTTCCTCCATTCCAGACTGCCCAGGACTTCCATTGGAACAGCCAACCAAGAGGCAATATGGCCAAGACCTGCCTCTTTCTTTCAGGGCCAGGAGGGGCCATCTGGCCTCATGCACATCTGGATCAAGAGGAAAGCCAGCGAAAAATATGAATCCTTGGACTCCACCTTCTAGGTTCTGGATGTCTGGTCATCTGCTTCTTTAAACCAGCTCCCTGGGTGATTTTCCAGCTCATGTCTGCTCAACGGAACATCATGTTAGGGACATGGATATAGTGGATATTGAGAGGGCCATCAAACCCAGAAACCAGAAGTCAGGTTCCATCAGCCTCAGCCATGGTTATTCCCTTCTCTGGGCTCCAGTGGTTTGACACCAACATGATCAAACTGCTTTGAGGTGCCAGGCATGATGTTAGGTCCTGGGGCATTGCATGTGCCCAGCGGTCCTCAAAGTAGGAACTATTATTGATAGTCTGGAGGTCTCACTCAAGACCACCCTATCTTGCTGCTAAAGGTGAAGTCAAGTCTCTGAGAAATGAAATACCTGCAAAATTATGAGCACCATGCTGGGCACAGCAGCTGCTTGAGAAACACAGGTTCCCAGCATGGAAGCAGCTGATGGTGGTCTTGGGCATCAACCCATTAATGAGGATTCATCAAGACTTCACAAAGCACTGTGGAGATGAACTCAGAGAACGGAGAAATCCTGTCATTGTTTTGTAGTGATAATAATCTCAGTGAACAAAGAGATAGGGGAGCTGCACATGGGTAGCTGCACAAAGAGAGGCTCAGCAGGGAGCCCGGACAACCCCACTAGAGTGGGAAAGCAGGGTTGGTCCTTCTGGAGTTTTTCAGAAGACATCCTTTTCTCCTTACTCCACGCTGCACTGACCGATTAGACTTCTCCAGGGAAAGACTGCCTGAGTGCTGTGGCAAATGAATGGAGATAGATTTATTGACATCAGCATAAGCAAATTCACTCTGTCACAATAGGGGAAATCACATCAAAAATAGCAAAAGGGAGATGAAGAAATAGATTAAGTTTATTGTTTTCCTTTGGCCATTGTAGAACAAATGACCACTCCCTCGGCCAGAGCTTCTTTTTATGCTCTTTCCCCCCCCCCCATTTTTTGAGGGGGGGCATCACTGCTTCTGGTGGTCATGGGCACTACCCAGTGCCGCTCCTGAGAGCTGCCGCTGGATTTGAACCGCCAAGCCCCTGGACCGCAGTCCCGCACTCAACCACTTACACCACCGGGGCTCAGCCTTAGAGCTTCTTTTGAGCTGTGCATTGAGACATTGACATTCCACGGACAGGCTGATGCTACCCATCCTCTGTGATGGTTAAGAACTTCCATTCATGTCAAGAGGCCAGCCCTGGTTTCTCTTGAAGAGGTCAGAATAGTCCTTGAATTTATCTAACAAATACTTATTGAATGTATTTACATGAGACAACGTTTTGGTGCCTGGAGATACATCCTTGAACAGAATAGAGGAATGCCCTAACTCTCAAAGTTTACATTCTGTAATGGGGGAACAGAGGTAGGAAAAACAGAATGAAAACCCACAATGAACCGGAACAAGTAGTAGGGAAAACTAGAAGTGCGTATGTGAGGTCTCGGTGTTTTGGGAGTAACTTTTCTGTAAATTGAAATTTAGAGAGCAAAAACAAACAAACAAACAAACAAAAATTTGCACTCTCTCTGCACCCCCCCACCCCCCTCTCTCTCCCTGGGTAGTGCAGGCAGTTACTCAACTGCTAACAAAAAGCTTGGTAGGCTAAACCTACCCAGAGTTGCCTCGAAAGAAGAGCCCTGGAGATGGGCTTCTGGAAGGCCAGGGCCTTAAAAATCCCACCAAGCCTTCTCCCCCCTCCGTGAGGTGGTCATTCATTGAAATGATGCATCAGTGGATGATGGTGATATAGTGCAACCACGAGCCAGAAAAGGACGTTTGGGAATGCTCTGGGACAGTAGAATGTGCAGGGTGGTAGGTTTTAAAAAGCTTTATTTTAAAAGTTCTTTTTTTGAGAGACATCTGTGCAATGATCTGGTAGATTTGCAAAAGACCAACCAACGAACGCTTTCTTTTACCATCAGAAAGAGAAGTAGTGTCTGACGTAACACTACCCCTACTAGGGACATAGCCTAGCGAAGTAAGAGCAGGGACGATATAGACACACATGTGTCCATCCTCACTTTGTTCACAGTGGCAAGAAGACAGAAACAACTGACAGCCCATCAATGGACACATGGGCAAACCAACTTGGGGCAGACCCACAGTGGACTATTATTCAGCCTTCGAGAACATTGATGTATGTGTGACACGGATGAACCTAGATGACGTTTTGTTGAGGGGACATAGTCAATCACACAAGGACAAATATTGTATCAGATCACTACTACAGAAAGTCAGGAACAATCTTTGAAGGCTGCCAGAGATGGGAGAGTAGGGGCAAGTAAGTCACTAACTAGAGGGTAGACACACACAAGTGGGCTTCAAAAAGCTTGTGGACAAATTCCCTTCTCTTTTAATTCCATTTTTCCCCATAAGCATTTTGAAGCTCCATCATAGATTCATGAATACAGTACAGAGAAGGCAAAAGTATGACAACTTAGTCATAACCAAATACTTTGGAGGAATTAATTGCTAGTCCTAAAGGTTCAGGACCATTGTCTCCAGGGTACCACCAAAGTCTGCTCCATGTTCTACACTGATGAGTAGCAGCTGAGGACTTGAAAGCTTGCGAGTGGTCATTTAAGGTACAATTCTTGCTTTCTATCTCTGCATCTGCAGCAAAGAAGAGTGAAGAAAATCAAAGACATAAGGGGACAATTAATCCAGAAGATTTATATACCTGGTGGACTCCAGCCTGCATGATCCTGAAACTCAATGGTACCTGGCCACCCCTGCTGGCTGCTTTGAAAGGGAGCACACTAGAAATCCTAGACAGATGGGGAGAATGATTTGAGAAAAAAATCCTTGAAAGCACCCAAAGGACCAGGTTTATTGGTGTGATAGAGACTAATGGAACCCCTGAGACTATCGCCTTTAGCCATGCTGCCAGACTGAAACTGGACTCACATTGTGACTCCACAACTCATCAAATGACAAACCTGTCTGTAAGGTGAACAACAACACAAGGAGATGTTCACTCTTTAGAACAAGCATCCCTCAAAGGGACACACTACTCAGGGAGAAAGCCTGAAGGCAGGAAAGGACACATGGGAATAGTAAACATCGGGTGGGGGAGCAGGGGGAAGGTGGGAAGAGGGCTGTTGCATTGTGGGGATTGCCATCAATGCCATGAAACATGATGTGTATGCATTGCTGAATGGAAAACAAAATTTCTTTGTAAACCTTCACCCAAATTAAAATACAATTAAAAGTATTTTCTTTTAAAAAAATCATTCTATTGAGGGCTCATGCAACTCTTACAATCCATCTATACATCCACTGTATGCAAAGCATATTTGTACATTTGTTGCCATCATCATTCTCAAAACATTTTCTTTAAACTAAGCCCCTTGTATCAGCTCCTCATATTTTCTTTCCCTTTCTGCAACTCCCTCCCCCACGAACCCTCGATAATTTATAAATTATTATTATTTTATCATATTGTACACTTTCCTGTGTCCTTCACCCACTTCCCTGTTGTTCATACCCCATAGAGGAGGTCTTATGTAGATCCTTGTAATCGGTTCCCCCTTTCTAAGCCACCTTCCCTCCATCCTCCCAGTATGTCCACTCTCACCACTGGTCCTGAAGGGATCATTTGTTCTGGATTCCCCTTGTTTGCAGTTCCTATCTATACCAGTGTGCATCCTCTGGTCTAGCTGGATTTGGAAGGTAGAATTGGGATCATGATAGTGGGGGTGGGGGTAGGAAGCACTGAAGAACTAGAGGAAAGTTGCATATTTCATTGTTGCTACACTATACTCTGACTGGCTCATCAACTCCCCATTACCCTTCTATAAGGGGCTAAAAATAAAAAAGAATGATCAAACCATGAGGGTATCCAAAGAAAGACTAATCAGTTTGAGTATAAGTGCAGAGGTTCAGTGATGCCTGACATTTAAGATCATTCCCTAAGGTAGTTACATAATCTGCTGTCAGTTTGAGAGGATTTAGAGTGAAGGGGTGGAGCTGAACCTGTCAATCAGGTGGCAGCTTGATGACCTCATTGAAGGTGGGACAATGGCTCACTCCCTGGAAGACATTGCAGCTGACAAGACACATGCTACACTAGTGCCCTGAGCTGGAGGAGCCCCGTGAACACCTCTGCCAAAGTTGAGATGCCTATAACACCATTGGATCCACAAGACTTCTCACCACCTGGCCTATGCTTTTCCTGCATTCAGCGTCATTGCATGTGTTTCATGAGTCTGAAGAGGACTTTATAGATTGGTCTCAGACATGGGCTGGGATATTTTCTCAACACTTAAATGCTCTTGTATATAAGCCTCTTTCTTATACACATATGTGTGACTGTGAATGATAGTCACACTCTTGTATAGTCCCTCCCACAATCAATAGGACTGGGGTATATAAACAACAGGATATGGTAGAAAGGCAACTTCCATGATTCATTCGTAACATAGATTATGATTTCGGTCTATGCTCTCTTAGATGGTTCACCATGAGGAGATCCAGTATCAATGTTCTGAGGACCAGAAAGTGATGAACCAAGACCCCCTGCTAGCATTGACTTGCCAGGCTTGTGAGTGGGTTACCTTGGGATCAAATTCTCCAGCTTTCACATGATGGTGAAACCATTGTTGCCTTGACTCCAACCTCCTGAAGACCCTGAAACATAACCCTACAGATAAGCTGCTCTGAGATTCTTCACCCAGACAGACTGTGTGTGTATGTGTGTGTGTGTGTGTGTGTGTTTAAACCTTACTTCAAAGCAGCTGAAAAATGAAGTACCGAGTATACTTGAGTTTAAGCTGACTGAATGTCAGCGCAGGCACCTCATTTCACCACAAAAATTGCTTTAAAAGTGTGTTGAAACCTTGAGGATGATATCCCTGCTCAGAGCAGCAAATGCACAGAGAGGACCATATGGCTGGCCCCACTACAAGACATGTCATCCCTCACTGACCCATAGCCCTAGGGGGGACAACACTAGAGATGGTGCAGAAATTGCACCTGATCTGGCCCCACCACAAAGAGGCAAAATACTAAGGGAGTGCAACAGATCAGCAAGGGGAGCAGAGCAAGGAAGTTCTGAGGGAGCACAAAAAATGGACTTTGGGGCCAGGGCGTGGCACCCCATCAGACATGAACAGAAAACACTCCTAGAGGTCAGCAAATACACCTTGAACGATTTACAGGCTTTTTTTTTCTTTCATTTTTTGTTGTTTTGCTGTCTTGTTTTTGTGCCTATTATTATCTCTGCAGGTCTATCTAGATAAGTTAAGTGAGATAAATAATCTGGAGGAGAAAGCAACAGGATTTATAATTCCAGGGGACATGGGAGAGGGGGAAGTGAGGGTGGGGGGGGAGGAAGTGGGTGTTAACAAACCCAGGGACAAGGGAACAATAAGTGATCCAAAATCAGTGGCGAGGAGGGTGTAGGAGGCCTGGTACGGCTTGGTGAAGGGCTAGGTAACCCAGAGGAATGACTGAAACCCAAATGAAGACTGAGCATAACAGTGGGACCAGAGGAAAGTAAAAGGAAACAGAGGAAAGAACTAGGAGGCAAAGGACACTTATAGAGGTATAAATATAGGCATGTACATATGTAAATATATTTATATATGAGGATGGGGAGCTAGATCTATGTGCATATATTTATAGATTTAGTAGTAAGGTAGTAGATAGACATTGGGCCTCTATTCAAGTAGTCCAACGCAAGTGCACGTTGTTCTATTAAACTGGCATTCCATGATGCTCACCTACCCGACATGATTGCTGAAGACAAAGTGGGTGCATAAGCAAATGTGATGCAGGAAGCTGATGGTGCCCGGCTCTCAGAAGACATACCATTTGGGATCTTAAAGGCTTGAAAGTAAACAAGTGGCTATCTAGCTCAGAAGTAACAGAGCCCACATGGAAGAAGCACACCAGCCTGTGTGATCATGAAGTGTCAATGGGATCAGGGACCTGGCATCAAAGAAAAAAGAATCATGAAATTTTGAATGAGGGGGAGTGCAGAGTGGGGACCCAAAGTCCCTCTGTAGGCAACTGAATATCTCCTTACAGAAGAGTAATGGAGAGGGGACGAGCCAGTCAGGGCCCACCACTGGTGAAACATACAACTTTCCTTTAGTTCTTTAATGCTTCCTCCCCACCCCACCTCCACCCCACTACCATGATCCCAATTACAGATCCGGTTAGACCAGGATGTACACTGGTACAGTTAGGAACTGGAAAGACAGGGAATTCAGGACAAGTGGCAAGAGTGGCGATACTGGGAGGGTGGAGGGAAGTTGGGGTGGAAAGGGGGAACCGATCACAAGGATCTACATATAGCCCCCTCCCTGGGGGATGGACAACAGAAAGGTGGGTGAAGGGAGACATCGGACAGTGTAAGATATGACATAATAATAATAATGATTTATAAATTATCAAGGTTGAGGGAAGGAGAGAGGGTAGGGAAGTGAGGGGGAAAAATGAGGAGCCTATACCAAGTGCTCAAGTAAAAAGAAGATATTTTGAGAATGATGATGGCAACAAATGGATGAATATGCTTGATATAATGGATGGATGTATGGATTGTGATGAGAGTTGTATGAGACCCCAATAAAAGGGTTTTAAAAAATGTGCTAAAAGGACTTGGTTTATACACAAATATATACAGTAATTTGTTATACAGCAATATAAAACCAACTGATGTCTTAAGGTGGGGGACCAAGTTGTGCTTTTTGAGAAATGACTATGAGGGAAAGTTACTGGTGGGTGGAGAGTCCATAGGAGGAGATAAGGGAAGAAAGCCAGACCCACTCTTCCTTTCTTGGGGGTATTGTTGTGTATTTTTTAGCAATTGGTGTCTGCTGGCCGTCTCTCAGGCTGAGACATTGGGAACCCAATGGTCTTTTCCCTCACTCTTCTGCTCCTCTCTCCCCAGGTCATCTGCGGTGGTGTCATCCTTCCTGAGGTGGTTTCAATCGGATCTCATCCTGAAACAGAGCCAGGACTTTGGGTAGAGCGTAAGCATTTATTTGTTTTATTAAGGCCAGTTTTATTTGGTTAGAGAGCCCATGCAGATTTGAACAAAAGAGAGAAGAGGAATGTAGCTAATTATAAACACATTTGATGCTCAGAGAAGCTTTCATAGAGAAGGTGAGGTTTGAAGGAGGATGAGAAGATGGTTAAGGGATAGTTGGGCAAAGACTGTGGTTGTGGCAGTAGAAGAAGAAACAGGAGAAATGAGAAGCTGGGAGAAAACCAGAGAGAGAGACTTCCTGGGCATTTGGTCTCATTGATGTGGAAATAGAGAAGAGGGGATAGGGAGAGAGAAGTAGAGGGGAAAATAGGAGGGGGTGGAAAATAAGCTGGGTGACACGGAACTCGCTCTGAGTCTGCTCTGCATCCTGTAAGCCCAAGGATATCCATCCGGTGCACTTCCAGTTCTTCTGAGGTGGGAAGCCAAATGGTGGTCCATCTGCTGTAAGGGTCAGAGATATGTAATACAAATTGGAGTTAGAAAAGGAATTTCTTGGGCTGAGCCGTGGTGTAGTGGTTTTTTGCGGGATTGTGGCCCACTGGGATGGAGGTTCAATTCCAGCAGCTGCTCCACAGGAGCAAAGGCTGGGCCTCCTACTCCCCACAGAACACCACCTCCTACCACCACAGAACAGTGATGCCCCCCTCAAAGAAAACCAACAGAAAAATAATTTCTTGATTTACATAAAGCAAGAGAACTGGCTTGCTTTTCCTCTTTTAGAGCTGTCTTTTGAGGATGCCAGGTTAGCATTATTCTTATTAATTTTTCCTGTGTGTTTACAAAGTTGTTATCTGGATCATTCATGGGTTGAATATGGCAGAAAGGAGTCATTGTATTTGCCACAGCATACTCCAGAAAGACACCTGATATCTACATTGTTTGGCAATTCGGTTAGACTGTCCCTAGGTCAGTCAGTGCCACCAGAAGAAGTAGAGCTTTGATGATGAAATGTGCCACTCTTATCAGCACCCGCGGGATGAGGATCAGGGGTTGTGTGGTCCAGCCACTAAGTCCATTCAAACAGATACATGGTACTGGAAAATTTCTCATTCAAATGGTGTGCACCTTCATAGATTCTATGAGCTATTGCTACTCTGTACCCATGACTAAATTGTCTTTATTAGTCATTTGTTTCATGCTTTTATTTTTTTTAATCCTTTGTGTTAGTTTTGTGTCCATGTGGTATAGTGGGAAAAAAATTTACCTAATAACTAAAAAGTTGGTGGTTCGAATCTACCAGTTCCTCTGTCGGAGAAAGCAGAGGTCACCTAAGACCATCGGAAAACATATTTCTGAAACACTGGCTCCTCTAGTCATCTCCAGGAGAATCCCCCCAGATGCAGATATGTCCACTCTCAGCATGAAGACTCTTACCTATGCTAGACCATGCTTCAAGACAAAATTTCATTTATTCATAATTAGAAATGCATATCTCACAATATATAATTACATATTATTTTTGTGACTAATCACTACGCTAGATCCTGCATATCCGATACTTACATTATGATTCATAACAGTAGCAAAATTACAGTTATGCAGTAGCAATGAATATAATTTGATGGTTGGGCGTCACCACCACTTGAGGACCTGTTTGAAAGGGTCGCAGCATTAGGAAGGTTGATAACCCCTGATTACGAGCTTTGAAAACGCTAAGGAGTAACTCGAGCCTGTCCTATCACATCAATGTGAGTTGGGATCAACTGAACAGCAGTAGGATTACCTAGAAGGAGCCTATGGCTGGTGCAGATGGCTCACATGCTCAACTCTCACCTGAAGTGGGAGGTTCAAGTTCACTTTAAGGTGACTCAGAAAAAAAAAAAAGGCTTAAGTGATGAAAAAATCAGCCATGGTAAATGCTATGGAGCTCAGGGAACGTCTGGGACCTGTGAGGCCACCATGGATCAGGGCTGACTTGACAGCAAGTGGAAATGATAGGTACATTCTAAAATGTAATTGGCTTTAAACCTTTCCCTCTCAAAACCTGAGTTTCTGATGGGTGGTGCTGGGGCTGTGCTCTCTCATTTCGTTTGGGCCCGGAGTCTTTATTCCAGATGACCAACCGGGAAAGAAGGTAGGAAGGAGGGAGTATTGGTTTTTAAACCCTTCTGATATTTCATCACGGCTTTCTGTGTTGGGCTGTGATTCTCATGGGGGGGTAGTTGGAAACCCCTGGTGGCTCTGTGGTAGAAAGGTGGGACTTTCAATCCCTGCAAAGAGTTATAGTCTGAGAAGCTCACAGGAACAGTTCCAGCCTGTTCTGTTGGGTCACTATAAGTCGGTACCAATCCGATGGCAGTGAGTTTGAGTTCTGAATTTTTTGATTCACCTCCCAAGAATGAGAAGCAGTCTTGTGCCTCAACCTAGATGCCAGAAGGCCTGCTGGGAAATGTAGTCCTGGCTGGGGAGCCCTGACCCATAATCTCACACAGTAGAATGGGCATATGCAATTTTGGTAGACAGCTGTCCACTTTGCCATTCTCTGCCAGTGTGCACCCCAACAGGCTCCAGTTTTTAAAGTGTGTTACACTCTGGAAAATGTGAACAATTCTGGTGGGAGGTGACTGGGATTCCCCTGGGAGTGACACCTCAGGCCCATCTGTGCTCTGGGCACTTGAAGGTGATGGTGCCAGTCGGATGGAGAGGAAGGTGAGCCTCAGAGACTTTGTGAATATCTCAGTCAGGCCAGGCCCCTGTTGTCTCCTCTGGCACCTCCTTTTTTGGAATAGTGCAGTACCCAGGGGTGCTTTGAATTGATGGCCATACCACATGCTGAGGACTTCTCCCCTTGATATGATTGAGCCATCTAAAGACTGCCTTCTGGATCCTATTTTATAGGGTATTGATTTCTTATTGCTGCCTTAATAAATTAGCACCTTCGGGGCAAATGGGCCACAGTATACGAGGGTGATGGGCAGATGGATTCAATGCACCTTTACCTGGGTCAAAGGCTCCAGCGCTGTATTTCCTGTTCCCTACCTCTCCCATGGGAGCACCTCCAGGTCCTTAAAAAAGATGCTTAGTGAGGCCCCTTAGCGGCTCCCAGGAATCTGCTTTGTGGCTCCTAGTCCTTGTGGGGAGGGGACCACAGACATGCGCCCCAGGCTGGAGGAGCCAGTTCTGCTGACTGGACAGATGGGGCCCACGC
>PVJH01004483.1:86413-124794 GCA_004026705.1 Nesogale talazaci
GGGGGGGGGGGGGGGGGGGGGGGGGGGGGGGGGGAAGGATGGAGAGGGAGGAGACAGGAATAGGACAGAGGCAACATGGAACGAACCCAAGCTGGAAGAGCAGAGCTCCAGGCTCCTCCACTTGTAGAAACATAGGCCAGGACCCTCGCCTCTTGGGGCCTCCATTTCATCAACTTTCACATGCAATGGCAGTTCTACCCAGAAGGTTGTTGGGGAGTTGAAATAGAGTTAAGAGTTTAAATAGTGTCATGTGCCTGCAAGTGCTCAACCCAAAGCCTTGAAGGGAGGAAGTTGATATTATTGAGTATCTGCCATGTATCGTGCAGTGGGTTAGGTGCTGAGAATAATACAAAAATTCTCCAAGGGTGGGTCACCGAGTCAGGGGAGGGAGATGGTTTGATAACATGTGAGTTATCTTCTGGGAGCTTGGGGGTAAGAGCCATTCGCTTACTGGCTGTCATCTTTGGACTGGCCTTTGAAGGAGACCTAAGAGCTCAGTGACAGGAAAGATGGCAAAGCAATCAAGTGGAGCAAAGGCACAACACACGAAGGTCCAGTAATGGTTCGCTCATTTATAGCTGCAGCTCTGATGGTCCCCAATCCATGTAGATAGTCAACTATGTACTTCACATCTTCACTTGGATGCTCCATGGGCATCTCAAATGGAATATGACCAAAGTGGAAGGATTACTTTCCTGTCACCAACCTTTCTGCCCCTCAGTGTGCATCAACTGTCTTCCTCCCATCAACAAAGACTTGAATGACATGCCACCTAACTTAGAATAAGGTCTAAACTCCAACCCCTCAGGATCTGACTCCTGATACATCTCCAAACTCAACGTCCACCATCTTCCCCTTTATCCATTCTTCCACTAGACATATGGCCTTCTTGGTTGTTCTAAACGTTAAGGTCTGGGCATTTGTCACTTTCTCCAAGATTGGCACATGGCTGGCTTTCCCATGCCATTTGGGTCCTGTATGAGCAGACACCCCAGGAGTTTATTAAAGATGCAGAGTCCTGGGCTCTACCCTGGGCACAGACCCTGACAGGACAGGTCTAGAATGAACCTCAGGCATGTGTTTCTATCAGGAACCCACAGGTAATTCCAAGGCAGGTTTTCGATGTACATTCTGAAAAGCACTCCTGTATAAAGGAAGCATGCCTGGGAGAGCTGGGAAAGAAGAGAAGACTTGAGTCTGTTGGGGTCAGAGGTATCTGGTGTCTAGAAAGGCGTCTAGAAAAGATGGGGGGGGGGGTGAGTTAAGACTTGAAGGCTGTGGAGGGCTTAGTCTTGGGGGTATCTCATAGCTAACTCAGTAGGTTGCTAGAGGAGTCAGGTTACTTTCCCAGGATCCCTCACCCTGCCCAGCCCAGGCGCTGTTGGCACAGCCTCCCGTTGAGAGACCAAACTGATGACATTATATATGACCACCATCCAAGCTTCTTCAGAGAGCCAATTCCACAGGAAGTCTTAGAAAGCTTTTTCACTCCAAATGATCTTTTTTAGTGTCTGTCACCCAGAGCTGTAGAGATTTTATATCATCTATGAAATTCTATTAAGATTTTATTCCCTTATTTTCCTTTTGTGATGACTGGGGTTTCCTTCCTGAGAGAAGGCCTCAGGAAGTGGGTGTGTCTTGGCTGGAGTCAGGCCCTGGGGAGAGTGGGTCATGGGGGCAGACAGACAAAGCTTCAGCGGCAGCACAGGAATTCATAGCCAGCACCATCCTTTGAGGTGCTGTGAACCCATTTTCCAGCCAGGGCATTTTCTCTAGAGATGCTGATGATAATCCTTGAGCATTCTATGGTCACCCTAGGTCATCCTATGAAGCTCATCCATGGGGCTGTGGAATCAGGAGACCTGATCAAAGAATAGACACTTGGGTTTAAGAACTAATATCTTGGGCTGAGCCCCCGTGGCGAAGTGGTTGAGTGTGGGACTGCAGCCCAGGGGCTTGGCGGTTCAAATCCAGCAGCGGCTCTCAAGAGCAGCGCTGGGTAGCTCCCACAACCACCAGAGGGCAGTGATGCCCCCCGCCCAAAAAAAGAACTAATATCTTTTAGATACCCAGCCTTCTGGGATGCTGTTTATTTGGCTGACGTCAGGGATTTTATTTGTGTGTGTGTGTACACTGCACAGGCTGTGATAAGGATACCAAGATCAAGACCCCAAACTAACTGTTGGCACCATTTCTCGGCATCCCCACTGAGAACAACTGCTTGGGGTCTGGGGTAGAAGTGAGAGAAAGTTCTACCTTCCTCTTTTGGGACAGCGCTTTGCCATGTAAGCTTCTGGGGTGCTAGCTTTCAGCCAAGATCCTGTGGTTTCAGCTTCACCAGCCTCTGCCTGAGACTGCTCCCTGGAAGATCTGGGAGGTGAAAGATCCATTGTGGTCCATGTAGTCAGAACAATTAGATGGTGCTGAGTGTCTCGTTTAGTGTATGACTTTGGTCCTTTCACTCCAAGCTGAAAAGACTCAATGGAGGCCAACCCAGGGGAGCCCCGATGGTGTTATGGTGACTCACTGGACTGTGATCTTCAAAGTCGGCAGTGTGAAACCACCAACCTCTCCTCGAGAAAACAGGATTTTCTACTCCCACAAAACGTACACTCTCGGAAACCCACAGGGGGGACTTCGACTCTGTCCGGTAGGGTGAGCACAAGTCGAAATCGACTCACTGGCAGTGATCCAGGTGGTTTGGTTTGATTTGGGCAGCCACCTCTAGGCTGATCCTCTTGGAAATCTGCCTTCGAGTCCCACCCACACCGCAGACTGAGTCTAGACAGTCTAGAGGCCAGGTCTAGCTCAGGTCCACTCAAGTTAAGGTGGACTCAAGTTAAGCAAAGCAGGGACTTCCAAGTGAATGCTGTGCCCTGCCCCTAATCCCTTGATTGAGCCCCACTGACAGAAGAAAGGAAGGTGACCAGATGCCCCACTTTTTAACAAGTTAACAACGTCCCACAGTGCTCTAAAATTAAAATAAATATATTACAATACTATTTTTGCGTTCTATGAAATTTTTTGTTGCTCCATATAGACCAAATTTTTAATCAAGAACCCCACCCCACCACCCCCGGTCAATGATGTCCCGCTTAAAATCTGGTCACTTTACCAACACAGTCATAGGCCAGGAGTTGATTTTGACCCCCTGGGTGTCAGCGAAGAACTGGGCTTTCTCCGGCATTCAGTGGCTGTGACCTTTCAGAAGTAGATTTTCCATCTTTTCTTTCAAGGCCCCTCAGCTTGGATTTGAATCACTGGCTGTTTGGTGAGTGAAAGTGTGTTTAATCATTTGCACCACCCAAGGGGTGCCTAGGGATGGGAACAATAAAAACAGTTGCCTGTGACTCCCAGGCACCCTGTGACAACAGAGTTCCGCTCTGTAGGCTTTCCAGTGTTTCCCTGAAAGTAATTGGCTTTCCTTTCAAGGTTCTTCTGGGTGGGTTTGAACCCCTGACGTTTGGGTTTGCAGTCAAATGCTTCACTGTTTACATTCACTCTGGGACAGCCGTTGTTCATTGAGGGTGTAATCTGAGTTTAGCATGATGTCCAGTGCTTTACATTGTTTATTTTTCATTGAGCATGGTGACCCATTTTACAGGTGAGGAAGAAGTTGAGAGATTGAGACAATTTCTCATCATCACTTAGCGTGCAAGTAGAGGAGCTGTGTGTTAGTCTGGGTAGGCTAGAGGAACAAATTTCATAGACACGCATATTGATATAAGGAAAAAGGTTTATATACAAGAGGAACAGGACATTGAGCCCAGTTCAGTTCAAAGTCATAAGTCTGATATTAACCCATATGCCCCAAATCAGTCTATAAAGTCTCCTTCCGACTCACGAGGTCACAGGTCAGTGGGTGCAGGATTCCGGCGCTGGCAGGGGTCTTCACATGGCTCCTCGCTTCCAGGGCTCAGGGTCCATCAACAGCATCCCATGGTGGCAGAAGGAACTCAGATGTCTCCATGTGGTCGTCCCAGCTTCAGACGTCTGCTCTATCAGGGCAAAGCCATGTGGTCTCTCTGCTGGCTCCTCCATCTTCTCAGACACTGCCATCTTGTCTTGTCTGTGATTAATTGTCTCTCAAAAACTAACTCCCCACAACTGGGAAAGTCTCAGGAGAAAGCCATGCCCACACAGAGGCCTCATTGGCTACTCAGTGGCTATCTCCAGATTAACAGGCTAGACTCCACCCCTACATTTCAATCATAAAATTAACATATGACTGCCACAAGCTGGGGTTTGAAATAGGTTGGTGTGACTCAGAGGCCCCTCCTTGAATGAATGAATGTGGATTCCTCCCTTCTCAAGTGCTCATGAATCGCTAGAAAATAATAGCTATTCAGACTTAACAAGAATCCAACATAAAAAAATTATGGTTTCACCTTTTTGTTGGACAGTTAGAATGTCATTTGCCCATCTTCCAGTATTTTTCCTTTTCTCTAAAATCACTATGTCATCCCAGAGAGTCCATTTCAACCAAGAACTGTTGAATGATGTCAGAATGTCAGAGCCAGTAGGACTACCAAGTAGAGACAGACTGCTGAGTCCAGCCTTTTTATTATCAAAAGAAAGAAAAACGAAGACACAGAGACAAGAAGGGGCTTATGGGGGTTCACAATGTGAGTTCACTGTGAACTGGACCCAGAGTCCATCTCCCACAGACTTGGATTTGCATAAGTCTGCATAAGTGGTCTGCATAAGTCACCCCCTCTGAGGAAAGAAACAGTCAGACAACCATAAAGTCACTTCCAGCTTTAGTCTCAATGTGTAGAGTAGACACTAGAGATCTAGAAGTGGACATCTACCCTAACACTCAAAGCCAAGGTCAGCAAGAATCGGAAAGATCAGTTTTCCTTTCTTCCTCTCTGTGGAGGTCATGTATTCATTATGCCAATTTCATGATTGGGATGTAGGGGTGGAGTATAGCCTATTCATCTGGAGATAACCATTGCGTAGCCAATGAGGTCTCTTTGTGGGCATGGCTTTCTCCTGAGACTTCTGGGAAATCTCATGATAGTTCCCTCATGGAGATGAGAGGCCATCTCCCCAGTTGTTGGGAGTCAGTCTCCGAGACGACAAACTATGGATAAGACAAGATGGCAGCGTCCCAGCAGCTGGAGGAGCCAGAGGAGAAACCACACGACCTTATCCTGATGGAACTGACCTCTGAAGCTGAAGAAGCCACATGGAGCTGGCTTCTGTCCCCGCCAGTGTTGAGTTGCTACTATCACCACTGAGTGCTGTTGATGGACCCTGAGCCCTGGAAGCGAGGCGTCATGGGGAGACCCCTGCCAGCGTGGGGAGTCTGCACCCACTGACCGTGACTTCGTGAGTCAGAAGGAGACTTTGTAGACTGGTATCGGGCATTTGGGCTAATATCGGACTTATGACTTTGAGCTAAACTGGTTTGGGATGCTTTCTCAATGTCCCATTCCTCTTGTATATAAACCTTACCTTTATATCCATATGCATGTCTATGAATTTGTTTCTCTAGTCTACCCAGACTAACACACTCTCCTCTTTAGTCATCCACCCATGTGCACTTCTGGGAATGTTAGCTACCTGCTGGCACTGGTTAGAAAATAAAGCACTTAAGCAGCTGGGGGGGCCATTAAAAGATAATGTGATTGAGTTAGACCTACTCATCACGCTGATTGATCTCAGAAGAAGAGCCCTCCAACCAGGGATGCCAGTACATGGTTAGAAATCTGGCCTGGGGATAAGAGGATTGATTTATAGCATTTTCCCATTCCCACGATGTAACCACTACTACAACAGCCAATTTCAGTGCCGTCATGATATCAACCAGCTCTCATGTTTCCTAAGATGTGAATAGTTGGCTCTCATGAGCTGATACAAGCCAGCTCTAACACACCAGTGCTTCGGATTCTTCAAACATGTTGCTAGATTTGGACTGGTAGGTTCTCAGTGGCATGGGCTTAAGATACAACAAGTGGTGGTGGGAGGTGGGGAGGGGGGGTGGACAGTTAATTTGGATGCCACAACAATAAAAGGTCTAGTTCTCTGATATCATTGTCTCTGTTTCTATGATATAAAGATGTGGTTCTTTTTACACTGCTGTAGATTGTGACTTACAGTTCACAATCTATGAAGTGGATTTCATGCAATCTGACAGTTCAATCACATTTCTCACAGTTACATTTTTTTTTTCGATCTCCTCATGGGATGGCAGCCTGTCCATTTGGGCTACTCTGTTCCTCTCTTCCAGGCTTCCCAAGCCTTGCAAAACCCACATTCATCTGCCTCTGAACCTGAAGACTTGTTGTTTGTCTATGCCTCTGACCGGGTGGATGGGCCAATGGAATTCTGAAACTCTCTTTGGCACTAGTTCTCGGGCACCAGTGAAGAATCAGTGATTCAGTTTGAGCAGAGAAACTGCAGACAGATGTGTTATTCTCACATCTGGCTACTTGGAAGTACAGCTGCATTTGGCCACCCACTTGTGGGGGAAGGGACCAGCACTTTTATTGAGCTGATGATTTTATCTTCATGGAAGAAGACCTCCAGCTCATGTCCAGGAGAAGTCAGGCAGCTTCTAGGAGGTCAGCTGTTTTCTTAAACCTGGGGGTTGAAGCATGATATCATGGGAACTCAAACTCACTGCCATTGATTGCATGCATTGGGACCCTATAGGATGGGGGCAGAACTGCCCCTGTGGGTTTGCAAGACTGTAACTCTTTCCTGGGCCAGAAAGCCTCATTTTCCTTTTGTGGAACGACTTGTGAGTTTGAACTGCGGACTTTGACATTACCAGCCCATGGCACACGTAACCAGGGCTCCTCAGCACCTGTTGAGGCACTCCTGAGTTCCTGGCCAAATGCAGGGGATGGAGAGGAGGAAGGGTGCTGGAGACCACACAGGAAAGCACCCCACCCTGAATGGCTTGGTTCGTGAGAGAAAACCCAAGCACATTCAGACCCCCTGACTTCCATGACACCTCTGCAGGAATTAGCAATCCCATCCCCCAGGTGGCATCGAGCCAGAAAATTAGCAATGATCAATGAAAGGGGAAGGATGATGACATAAAAGTGGAGTCTCAATTATGCTCTAAATGAGCAAGGCGATGCTAAGTCTTGCATGGAGGAGGGGCTGGGGACTGGAGGAAAGGGAAAAAACGATTACGGGGGAGAATTCCATGGCCCAGCCTGCACTTGGGCATTGATTTCCTACTCCAGCCCCGTCGATGGGCCATGAAGGCCTTAAGGAGTGCAGGCCAGCCCACCTAGAGCCCCGCCCCCTGCCCCTCACCACTTATAGAAAGGAGGAGTGTGTCCCTCTGCCCTCCTTTGTATCCACATTGGATGCCAGGCGTGGCTAAGGGAACCTGGGTCTGTGAACATCCCACGAGGGATTACAATTTAACCATGGCTGGGAATTCGGATGTGTGGTCTCCACTGGCAGGATGCTTCTGTGCGAACCGGGACCCAATTGCTTTTATAAGATTATGAAAGCAAAGGCTTGCGTTTTCATGAAGTGAAAGACTGGTGTGTTTTCTCTGGGATTTCAGGGGTCTTGAAAACAAAACCAAACAACTTTTGTTTTGTTTTCCTTTCTCCCTTCAACTTTGCTAAAAAGGCAAAGTAATGGATGTTGAGCTTGGTATAATTTGCCCTGAACAATGCAATCACTGGGACAGCCTGTAGCAGTCATTTAGAATGGAAACCAAATGTTTCCCCCATATAGATCCATAACGTAAGACTTATCTCCCATCTGGCCAAACCTCTTTCTGTTGAAATGTTTGCAGTAGACGTGCATTAATAAGTAGACATCAAGCAAAACTTACTAGATCCGCACTTTCCATGGTCTCTGTTAACTGAGTTGCATGTTAGCCTTGTATCAATAAGCATCTCTACCTATAGTGCTTTTTTTAAAAGACCGATTAGCAGAGAAGAGTCATTATGAGATGAAAGAAGAGCGCATGCTGGGAGAAAAATGAAATCAAATAGTCACCCATGCAAACACTTCCTTCCTGGACTCTATTTGGGTTTTAATTTCTTTTCTTTCTTTTCTTAAAATATAGAATAAGATACATAATGTTGGTGCTCTTTGGAGATAGCCCACATCTGAACAGCAGTGAGACAATTCTCTAAAGTGCAGCTCTCAGTGGGGGCACTTATTTAATTCATATTGGTTTTGGACCACAGCCTGTAATGAGGAAAGATATGGGTAGAGGCAGGAGATGGCAGTCGGAGGTCTGTACCTTTTTGAACATGAAAGTACAAAAGGCTCGTGCATGTATTTAGGTTTTAGTGAAAATTCAATAACTTGAGCAGCAGACACTTTGCTCCAGAACACTAATAAAGATGGGTGAGCTAATTTAGGGCCCCGGTTAGAGCTGCTTGGAGCTGAGGACTGGAGCTGGGCCAGGTTTGACTGCCCCTACGGGGCCAGTTGAGATCTGATTGAACCTCAAAAATCTTCTAAGAGCATGTGTGTCCTGAGAGCCCTGCACCCAGCCAGCAGGTCCTGCTGCAATAGGATTTTTGGAGGGACTTCAGGGATGCTTGGCATTCCTGACAATAAACTCGCTGACAAATGGAGAGACTGGAGTGAAGGCAACAGAGTCCTTCCCAAACCCGGATTGCTGTGTCTCTGTCATTTCAGGACAGGGCCATGGGGGATATCTTGAACCAGCTAGGGTTTGAGTCCAAGAGTCGAAGACCTCTATGAGTGAGCCGCCAGCCAGCCGAACAAAGGCTTTCGGATGAGTGGGAAAGACTGTCTTGGAAGATCAAGTGCTCACCCTGAATTATCTAATTCCATCACCATCGCCGCCATATTCTGCTCCTCCTCCATTATCATCAAATACTCCATGTCCAAAGTCACACCCTTACAAATGGCAGAGTCAGGATTTGAAGGCAGACCAATGGCAAGGATGGCATGATCTCAGCCCAGGTCATCTGGGGCTCACGCCCTCCAGCTCCAGGAGGCACTGGGTTCTGGGGGTTCAACCTAGTGACTTTCTTTGCTCTTGGGATTGGTCTCGTTTGTCCAGAATTTGTCAGAAAGCTTCCTGAGATCACCCTTTTAACCTTCTCTTCTACAAACCTTCAGTTTACCCCAGGATAAACACTTTGTGGGTGGGTTTTACCACTTGCAGAATTCTGTCTGACAATTGTCTGAGAAGCTCAGTCTTTTCCTCTTCAAAGGTGAGAATCTCAGAGTGCACCAGCTTTATCTTACGGTCCGAACTCCATTTCTTGCTTGGTTTTAATTACTACTGATTACTACTGTTGTGCCAATGCATGATACATTGTTTCCGGGTTAAGGTTGCCCCACCTCCAGGAGGTCGGTGCATTGTCATTCCCATTTTACAGACGAAGAGGGTGACACTGCCACTTGATATCCCCAAGGGACCCCAACAAAACCCATTGCTGCTGAGTTGATTATGACTCATGGCGACCCCATGTGTCACCCAGCCAAATGGAGCTCCTTAGGGCATTCTTGGATGACTGTTTATGGAAGCAGACCACCAGGCCTTTCTTCTGCACTGTCTCTGATAGGACTTGAACCACCAAACTCTCCGTTAGTAGGAAAGAACAACCCGTTTGTGACACTCGAGGATCTCCATTTACTCAAAATGCACTGCCATCAAGTCAGTTGTGACTCATAGTGACCCTACCTTCAAGGACCTTTGGGCTTCAGAGGTTCTACATCTTTCCAGCAGCAGAAAGCCTCCTTTCTTCTGCCAACCAGCCGATGGATTCCAAGAGCTGACCTTGAACTTAGCAGCCCAAAGTGTAACCCCAGTGCCACCAGGACCCCGATCCCTGTATGACTGGAAATCTGATTTAAAAGGTAATCCATGTGGTCATGACTACTCGTCATAAATACTGGGCAGGGAAACTTTGAGTTGGGTCACTTCTGGAAGGAATAGGAGGGTACTCTTGGCATTTTAAAAATCTCTCTCTCTCTCTGTCCTATTGTGGATTGGGTGAAGACTTACTGAGCAGATCGTTTTTTTCCTGCCAACGCTGGATACACATTTTGTTCTCTCTTGTTGATTGTCCTCCCTACCCAGTCACGTCACTTACCATCACTCCCTCCTGTATTTCCTGTTCCCATTCCTCCTTTTCTAACCCTGGTGAAGTTAGTCGGTGGGTAACTAGTGCCCTTTTTGATGGTCCTGGTGGCAGAGTGCTTTCCAGCAGCAGTTTCCCCTGCGGGGAAAGATGACACTGTCTATTCCCAGAGGAAGTTTCAGTCTTGGAGACCGACAGGGGCAGTTTCTCCTCTGTGTCTGGAGGTTGCGACGACTTGGAGCTGACTTGATGTCAGTGAGTGAGTTTGGAGAGTTGTGAGTTCGGACGGCCCTGGTGTCGCCATTGCCCGGTACACACCTGTCTGTTGTTTGTGTCCCCTTGTCTAGACCTGTCGTTTAGCTGGTGAGGGAGTCACAGGGATGAAGTACTCCAGGCCTTTCCACCTGGCTCATTGTGCTGAGTGGAGATACCCATGTCCTGGGTGGGTACAACCTGACCCCACCCCAGCTCATCCTCTTAGGCCATGGGCCCAGGTCCAGCTCTACTCTGGCCTCTCTGGCTTGCCGGAGCTGTCTTCTCCTTCCCTTGAAGTGCTGAAGCCTCACACCCAGCCCCACTGACCTGCCAATGATAAATACCATTTAATTACAGAACAAGCTTTTCTGCCATTCCTCTCAGAACCGCTTCTATTGCTGAAGATTAAACTTCATTCCAATACCACTGAATTACCTTTTAAACCTATTATTTCACTGTGATTAACTTCACTTCTTTTCATTTAGCTGTAAGCAAAATCTTGTTTACAAGGCAAAAAAAGGCGCTGCCTTAATATCGGCGATAATAATACAAACGAACATTGCAAGGAAATAATTTATGTGGAAAACAGGGGGAAATGGCAGTGATACATGAGGCTCCCCTTCAATTAATAAAAAGGAGGAAATATTTAAAAACAATTTATCAAAGAAATATATACAGTTCATACATCATGCATTTGCAAAAAAGGTACTCATATTCATTCCACAAAGAGCTCCGTGACCCTGAGATAGCAATTCTTTTGTGGGGGATGGGATCTGGGCTGTGGTTAAAAACCCGGGGTGGTTTTGGTTAATGGGGAGTTGGAGAAGGCAAGGTCGCTTTGGAGAGGGAGGATGGGGTGGCTGGGCATATGGTATCCCACCTTCTCCCCTCAAACCTGGTCCAAATGCACGGTGGACACTTACAAGCTTGGCAGGGCAATACTCAACTTCAGAAGGTTGTCTTATAATGGTCTTCCTCTTTCTTCCCTCATCCTCCTCTTCCTTTTATGCTTGTAGGTACTCTGTCCCATCTTTGTCATTTGACCATTTCTGTACATGTGTGACTCAACGTCATTGTTCACGTTGCCCCGCCATCACCCATCTCCCTGGCCAACCTTGCCGTCACCGCCAATAGAGACTCAAGAGCTGGGAAGGTGTTGAGGGTCTCACTCCCCTCTTTCCTTGGTGCCTCTCATTTACAGAATGGAAACTCCAATCCCTGTTAAGAAGGTTCCTTCATACAAATCGAAATGGAGACAAATGGTTGGCGAGTACGGGTGGGGTGTGGGGTGAGGGGAGTTGTATTTGAAGCAACCCCTGGAGACTGCTTCCAGAAAGTTGTGGAGGCCGGATGGCCTCTGGGAAGTGGTGGCATCTGCCAGTGCTGTTATGCAAATCCTCTCCTGTTGGGGCCAGGGCTGGGAGAGGAGAGGGGATGTGTGACTGTATGTTGGCAAAACAGGCACCGTATGCTATGCCTGCCTGTCTCCCTAATTTATTCTGACCATTTTCTTTTATGGGCTTCCACAAGATGCACGTTGCAGGGAGTTCTTTTACAGGACAATGCAGAAGAATTAGCATCTGCATCATATTTAACAGTTTGCAGTGAGGCCCTGGGCCCACACAGAAACCAATGGGTTTTTATCAGGAAACCGAGTTGTTCATATACGGGCCCGTACTTAGCTGACATCGGGAGTCTTACAAGGTTTTAGAGGGAGAAGGGGTCCCTGGCAGAAGCTATTGTGGTTTTTGCCAGGGTGCAGAGGGCACTGTGACCACTGTGGGTGCCAGACCAGAGCTGGGCCCTGTCCCTCAGCCCACCTCTTCCTCCTCATGTACTCACACTTTTCCCACCTTCACCCACTTCCCCTCCCCCCCTTTCAAGATGGGTACATTTCTCTCCAAGCTTTTCGCATCGTCTCCTTCTCTCTCAGGAGCCTGTAAGAGCCACCAGGCGAGGCCACTCATCTGTTTAATCCGTGGGTCACCATGTACCTGGGAAGACACCTTAGTGATGGAATGGTTAAGGCTTGGCTGCTTGGCACCGTTATTATAAAGGAGAAAAAGGGAAAAGGGAAAAAGTGGTTCTCACACCAAAGGATTAGACTTTAAAGACTATGGGGGTTGGGGGAGAGACTGGACAGTAAGGCGAGAATGAGGGAAGAACAGGGAAAATAGAAGGAAAGAGAAGCACACAGGAAGGGTGGAGGGAGGACCAGTGGTTGGACAAGGGGCGTGCAGCTCGGCAGAGGTTTTTTTTTTTCTTTGCATGGATTAGATCCCACAGCACCAGGGAAAAACGGGATTTTCAGTATCATAAACAAAACCAGGAAAACAAATAAGCCAAGTTAAAATTAAAAGAGAGGAAGAAAAGGGGACCACTTTCAACCCCCTCCAGAGTCCTCCCTACATCGGATCTACACTTTGGTTGGGGTGGCTGTCAAAGGAGGAATAGTCAAAGTGAAATAGGCTGGGAGTCTTTTGTGACCTGCAAGTTGCTTTCCAACAAACAAACAAACAAACAACAAACAAAGCAAGTGCTCCACTGCTTCACCGTGCAGCAGAGGGTCCAAGTCTCCCGTTGCTCAGCTGGAGAAAAGACTGGGGGTTGGGGGTGGGGTTGTTCCTGTCAAGAATTCAGCTTAGGAAAGCCCCTGGGCCATTGTGCTTTGTCCTACGGGGTCGCTGTGAGAGAGAATGGCTTGGCACACACAACCACAATAGCACATGTCTGGGGCAGTGCTTGGAGACTCACTGAAAGGCTACAAGCTTGCATCCGTCCAGAGGAGCAGCAGAAGAAAGGCCTGGCACTCTTCTTTTAAACCTCAGCACAGGGAACTGGGAAGCAGTTCTTCTTTGACACACCGGGTCTCTGTGGGTGAGAACCAACGTGATGACAATGGGGTTTTTGTTTCTTGGTGATGTCTCACTTGTTTGGACCGGGGGTCAGCAAACTGCAGCTGTCCAGTCAGAGGTGACTCTTTTGACTCTTAAGTGATATTGAAAAGATGGACAAGAGTATATTCAGGTGGTGATGTTTTCATTTGTGGGTAAAAAATATATTCATGGTTTCTCTCATCATTTTTAAATTGTTGTGAGGGACAGGGTTGGCGCTTCCATCTCAAAAGTGTGCTGACTTTTGGCTTAGATCCTGATCTGGCATGTGTTCAATCCTAAATAAATGCGTTGTGTGTGTGAAAGGAATGGGAACCCGTGCCTTTCTTCTGCACCTGCTTGGAGGCTGTCCTGGCCTTGATTTACGAACGCAAACCGCTAGCATCACCCCGGCTGGCAGCCACCACGCTGATTTCTGCACTGGTGCGTCTCTTTCTTTTCTTCCTTTTTCTCTTCTGAAGCCCAGCATAGGCTATCTGTCAGCATGCAGATGAGGTCCTGAAGATGAGCTGTTGAAAGTGTCCGTGACACATCTCAGGCCACCCACGAAAGTGTCTGCCTTCTCTCCCCAGGTCCGTGCTGACTCTTCTTCTCTTCACCTGCCTGATGATTGGCATCTCTGAGCTCCTGCAGAGGGGCTTCAGCCCCGAACTTGGAGCTGGACAGGGTGAAGCGATCAAGTGCTTTTCTCTAAGTGTTTCTGTTTTTAGCTAAAAGAAACTCCCCATGCAGGCACAGCCAGTCTAATGCCCCTTCCCTTCATTGACATACCATTGAAGTCCTTTGAGAGTATCCACCAACACTGCCATCCTGGCCAGGGCAGGGGTGACCCATTTGAACCTAGAGGGGAACTTTGCCCTTTCCATAGAGACTAGAGGACTTCCCCTGTAGCCCTTAGTCTAGGTCCATCCACATGGTCCTGATGACCGTGTGTGTCAGGGTTTTATCTACATACCCTTACAGCATGCTTCAGAAGGGGAAGTGGAGACAAAAACAGGTTATTCAGGAGTAGAGAAACACCTCCTATTCAGAGTTGCCCGACTACATACAGCCCCTCAGAAAACACTGGGGACCCCTGAGGTCTGCAGCCTACTTTTCCTATCAGAGGGGATGGGCCTTATCCGAAGGGTGAGTGGTAGATAATCAGCAAGGAGAGCATATGCGATAGTCTCCAGGGAGGGTTCCTGCCCCCCTGGGGCAGCCACCTTTAGGAGTGCCCAGGACCCTGTGTGTCCTGGCCACAGGCAAACCTGGAGAATTGAGCATCCTCCAGGCTAGGAGCAGAGGCTTGGAAGGGCTGGGGCACATGCCAGAAACCATCAGGGCAGGTTGACAGATGTGTTTCCAGCATCTGCCTCGCTCCTGGTGCTTGGCAGATGGGACACAGGGACCAGGCAGCTGAGAACCTGGACCTGTTTCAAACAGCTCCGCTTCCCAGGCTGAAAGCAGAGTATTTCCGGAGGGTGGTCACAGAGACCCCGACTGGTGAGATTGCCACTCGAACTCTGCACAAAGCCTGGGTGCATTGGCACAGGGAATGGCGACTGAGTATGCGTTCTTTGATGCCTGGATACCCTTTGTTTTCTCCCTGCCCACAAAACCCCAAGCCCACCACCGTCCAGGTCACTTCAACTCACAGTGACCCTGTGGAGGATTTCCAAGACTGTCCATTTTTATAGGAGTCGACAGCCTCATCTTACTCTGGTGGACCAGGGGTTGGATTTGAACCCCTAACTTTGGGTTTAATCACGTAATGCCTCAGAACTGTGGTTCTGAGAGGTCTGAATTTCTTCTCTGGTACCTCCAGACACACTTGAGCTAGGTCCACTAGCTGGTCTGGGCTGTCAAGCTGAAGGCTGCTTTGACCTTCTGGAGCGGTGATGTCAAATGCTCACTCGTTACCATCAGGTTGATTCTAACTCACAGGCTCTCTGAAAGAGTGAGGAACTGTCCCTGTGGGTGTCTGAGAATGCAGCTCTTTATGGAAGTAGGAAGTCTCTTCTTGATTCTGTGGAGCGGCTGGTGGCTTTGAACTCTTGACGTTGCAGTTAGTAACTCAAGGCATAACCATGACACCACGAGGGCCCCTTCAAGTCAGATGCAGTCAGTAGTCGCTAACCAGCTGTGGCTTTGGGCACTTGAAACGTGGCTGGTGCATTCAGATGTGCTGGAAGTGTAAGCTTGTTGCTAACTTTTGTATTTTAAAATGCAAAATGCCCCAAGGACAGTTTTTGTGTGGACCCTACAGCAAGCGACTAATATTTTGGACAGGTGAGATGGAATAAAGTACACTCTGAATATCAATTCTCCTGCTTCTTTCTTTTTATACATGTGGCTACTAGGAAGTCTAAAGTGACACCTGGGGCTTTGTATCCTCTGTCTAGCTGGTGTGGTGGCGTCATCCTCTGATGACTTTGTGCCTGCGTCCCTAGCACAATCTGCCCAGTCGTCTTTCCTGCTGACTGCAGGTCCCAGAGGCAGGAGCTCTCTCTTCCTCTTTGGACCAGAGCGTGAGTCAGGTTTGGTCCTCGGAGGGCAGGGGATGCCAAAGTTGCCTCTTTGGTTGCTCAGAACAGCTTCTGCTGATGTGCTACCACCAGCATCAGAGACCCAGCCCCGAGGCTTGGGTTTCTCCCCCCGGAACCAGAGTGAGGCTCCAGGGTGGCTTTCCCGTGTGTCCAGCAGCCTCTCTTGCTGTTCCCAGGATGGCTGGTCCTGGCCCTGGCTGACCCACAGAACCAGACGGGTGTGTCTCCCAGCCATGCCTCCCCTTAGAACTGAAACGTACTAATGACACCCACCCCCCATATCTACAGATGCAATTCTTTTTGGAGTTGGGTGTTTCTTCTGTTACAGTAATAAGATCACACCAGTCAGGTGAGTTCCCAAACTGATCACTTCCATGTTATAAGAAAAAGTAGGCAAAGAGAGAGAGTGGACAGTGTAGGATATAGGAATCATAGTAATTTATAATTTATCAGGGGTCCCTGAGGGTGGGAGGGTGGGGACATGAGGAAAAAAAGAGGAGCTAACACCAAAGGCTGAAGCAGAAAGAAAATGTCTTAAAAATGATGATGGCAACATATGTGCAAATGCGTTTGGAGTAATTGATGCATGGGTTGTTATAAGAGCTGTAAGAGCCCCCAATAAAATGATTTAATAATTAAAAAGAAACAGGATTGACACCGACGCACACATAGGGAAAGGCAAACATCAGGGGGGGACTTATGTAGAAACAGAGATACACAGGATGGTCAGCAGACCCCAGAAACCAGGAGGCCTCGATGTGGGCTGTCAGATGACATAACATGTCACTGCTCTGGAAGCCACCCCAGGGCGATATTACTGCTTTGCAGCACAAGGCAGTCCAGACACCAATTTCTCCTGAAGGGGCTTCTGAGTCACCGGTAGGAAAGTGCAGGTATGGGAGGAACTGGAGGCAGAAGGCAGGAGACAACCATGCATGGGTCTCCCCCACACCCACCACATGAAGAGCCAGTGGGTGATGGGCTGCTGCATTCCTGCTTTCCTTTGCACCTCTGCCTGTCAGTCCAGCCGAGATCAAACCCTCTACCCTTTGCTCAGAGGTGCACACACTTGTTGTATTCTCACCTGAGGCTCCCCTTGGGGGTGGGGGACAGGGAGTTGTACTTGACCTGAGCAGCTGTTGCTGCACCCCCTGCTTTGAGATGGGCCCTGCAATGCCTCAGCATCCCCAAACTGTCTCCACCTGGCCCTGCCTGAGCTCAGTCTAGAGGGGAGTGATGCACTAGACAGCAGGCCTTTGCCTTGAGCCGAATTCTAGGAGAGACTTAGCAGGTTTCAAGTACCACAGACTGGATGCTGAGCAAATAAGCAGAGAAGTTGGATTATATGAAGACAAATGTGACATGAAGGTTGGAGAAAGGCTTATTAGTGAGACACCATTTGCAGATGACACAACTTTTGTTTGTTAAAAGTAAGGAGGACTTGAAGCAGTCACTGGGGAAGGTCAAGAATTGCAGCCTTCCGTATGGATTACAAACCAATATAAAGAAAACCTAAATTCTCCTCACAGGACCGGTAGGTAGCATCATGTCAGATATTGAAGTCTTGCTTGAAGCTACGCTCTATCCTTGTGGCAGGACAGCAGTCAAGAGATGAAAGAACACGTGACATTGCATGACCTCTGTGGAGTGTGGAGAAGTGAGGCTGTGGCTTTGAGGACTAAGATGCACCTGGCCCATGTCATGGTCCTTTCAATTGCCTCCTATGCCTGCGAAAGTTGGACACTCAATGAGGAAGACTGAAGGAGAATCAATGTGTTTGCATTCTGTGCTGGAAAAGAATATTGAGAGTATCATGGTCATCCAAAAGAATCAACAAATATGTCTTGGAAGGATTTTAGCCAGAATGTCCCTGAGAGGCAAAGATGGCGAGACTTTGTCTTCAATACTTTGGACATGCTGTTAAGACTCGTCCCTGGAGAAGGGCATCGTATTTGGTAACATAGAGGAATAGGGAAAAGGAAGGCCCTTGACCAGATGGGTGGGCACAGTGGCTGCAGCAATGTTCTTATGTTCAAACGTAAGAACAGTTGTGAGGATGCCACAGGACCAGGCAGTGTTGTGTTCTGTTATGCTTAGGGTTGGTGCGAGTCAGAACCGACTCGAAGGCAGCAGCAACAACAACAACAAGCTCAGGAGAAGCTGGTGCAGAGGGTCAGGTGAGACTAGAGAACATTGACGGGGGGCCCAAGGCAAAACTAGCTAGAATGAAGATTTTAATCTGAGCAGAGAAAGGGATGCAAGACGTCAGCTCTTCAGTCTGCAATTGAAGATGTTGTTCCGAGCCGGGGTTCACCTTGGGTTGAGGCAGGCGCTCAGGCTGAGGCGAGGAAGAGTGATAGGGAGGCTGTGACTCTTCTGTGGAAGGTCGTGAACCCTCCCATGATGATGTAACAGGATGTTACATGCGCAGGATGCATGTCGAACACTTGGTGTTGTGTTGGACCTTGTATGTTATTGAATCTCAATAACATTTGAAGCCTCAAATGTTGGAGTAGGTTGGCTAGGAACCCTGATGTCAGAGAGAGTCCTGAACCAGAAGACCCCCGTTCCCACTCTGATTTTGCCCCCTGGCCCACTGTATGACCTTGAGCAAGCCCCATTCTCTCTTTGGAACCTAGACTCCTCATCTGTAAAATAAGGGAGCCGGACTGGGTGACCTGAAAGCCCCAAGCCTGTCCCGGGTTCAGGGATTTGGGATTCGATGCTGCGCTTGGCTGCGCCGTCCCCAGCTGTAGCTGAGAGGTCAGGGTTCAAGCCTGTTATGAAGCTGCCACTCAGAGGCTGCCACTTTTGATATTAATTTCTTTTCTGGCCCTGAGGCACGGAGGGCTTTACGACTGACTCTGAGAATTGCCTCTGATCTTGGGAGGGGTGCTGGAGGTAAAAGCAAAAGGGGCTATAGCCCAGAGCACCCCCACCCGAGGCACGTGGTGCGTGGGTGTTAGAGTCAGCTGTAGCCAGATTCCCTGGAATAGGAGCTGGCAACCCCCTTTGTATGGCTGGCCCAAACAGCCATGCTCTGCTCCACTGAGTCCAGTGTAGAGATATTGAAAGCTGTCTATGGTGGGCTGCTCCCTGTGAATGAGAATCCCATTACAAAATAGCTGGCTCCATCTGGGCAACCTCTCGGGGGTCTCCATTTGTTGATGTGTTAGCCTGGGTTGACTAGAGAAACAAATCCAGAGACACTCAGTTGTATATAAGAAAGAGCTTTATATAAAGAACAATTACATATAAGAAAACATCCCAACCCTGTCCAGATCAGTCTGATATATATATCAGACTGTATATCTGATAGCAGTCTATAAATTTCTCTTCAGACCCATGCAGCACATGCAATGATGCCAAATGCAGGAAGAGCACAGGCTGGTGGGTGGAAAGTCTTGTGGATCCAGTGGTGGTGGAAGTATCTCAGCACTGGTGTGGATCTCCATGTGGCTTCTCCATCTCCAGGGCTCTGGCTGCCATCAGTGTCGCTCCATGTGGTTTGTCAACAGGAATAGTAAGCAGAGAGAATGTGTCTGGCCTCCAGTGAGCTATTTATCTCCATCACACCTCCAAATAAGGTCATCAAGCTGCAACCTGGTTGACAGGCTAGACACCACCCCTTCACTCTTTATAACAAGTTGACAGGAAAGGATGTAACTACCACAGTTGATTCATCCCATGGAGAAGATAGAGGTGCCCACCCACCACCAGAATATCCCCGAACCAGTTGATGGGTTGGTTTCTGACTCATGGTCCTCCTATGTGTGTCAGGGGAGAATTCTGCTCCAATTGGGAGGACTGGAAGTGGGTTAAAACAGCTGATCACTGAGTCTTTCTCCAAGACTCCCCTGGGGGTGGACTTGACCCTCAAAACCTCTCATTTAAAACTGAGCATGCTCTTTACTACATTATGATCATTAGATGTCGTTGAGTCAATGTCAACTCACAGCGACCTCATGGGATAGAGTCAAACAACCTGGTAGGATTCCCTAGGCGTTGCCTTTAGTGCGATGGATGGCAGTTTAAACCCACTGGCTGTCACACCCTTCTCACTACTTGTGGGTTTGAACAGCTAACCCTTCTCTTAGCAGCAGAGCATTTAACCATTGAGCCACTAGGGCTCCTGCGATCCTCAACATCTCATTTTTGTCCCACTGTCTCCTAGGAGGCCAACCTTGTTGCTCTGCTCTCCAGCTGGGACCCTGGCGCATGCCACCCCATGATACCTGGCGCTTGTTGTCGTTAGAGTGCGCAAACTCATTTCAGCTTGTAGCAATCCTGCATAACAGAGTGAGACGGCCTTATAGGGCTTTCCTAAAAGCAAAGATGTCCTTTAGAGGCTGAACAGTGAATGAAAAAGACCCAAGAAGAACTGATGTACTTGAATCAGGTTGGTGGCAAAAGAAGAGGAGTCAATTTAACCACCAACGGCCAGAAGAGGGAACAGGTCTGTATAGGTGACAATACAGCCAACAGGCTCCTTAGAAGCATGGAAGAAGCAAGAAGTCTTGGTCTCATGTACTTTGAACATGATCAGGAGAGATTCCCTGAAAAAGGACATCATGCTTGGTGAAGTAGAGGGAGAGTGAAAAAGAGACAGACCGACGCAGTGGTTGCAGCAATGCGCAACACCTATTGTAGTGGTCATGTGCTTATGTTAATTTCATGATTGAGATGCAGGGGTGGAGTCTGGCCTCTTAATCTGGAGATAGTCATTGAGTAGCCAATGAGGCCTCTGTGTGAGCATGGCTTTCTCCTGAGACTTCTGGGAAATCTCATGATATTTCCCTGAGGGAGATGAGAAACTATCTCCCCAGTTGTTGGGAGTCAGTCTCCGAGATGATGAACTACGGACAAGACAAGATGGCAGCGTCCAAGGAGCTGCAGGAGCTGGAGGAGAAGCCACATGACCTTATCCTGATGGAACCAGATCTCTGAAGATGGAGAAGCCACGTGGAGACCCCTGCCAACAATGAGTTGCTTCTGCCACCACTGGATGCTGTTGATGGACCCTGAGCCCTGGAAGTGAAGAGCCCTGGGGAGAGCCCTGCCAGTGCCAGGACACTGCACCCACTGGCCTGTGACTTCATGAGTCGGAAGGAGACTTTGTAGACTGGTATCAGACATATGGGCTAATATCGGGCTTATGACTTTGAACTGGACTGGTTTGGGATGCTTTCTCAATGTTCCATTCCTTTTGTATATAAATCTTATGCTTATCTCCATATCTGTGTCTATGAATTTCTCTAGTCTACCCGGACTAGCACACCTGTAAGACAGAGCAGGGTGGGCCTGCGGTTTGTCTGCTGTGCCCTGTGTCGCTCTGAGTTGGAATCAATTGGACACCACCTAGCAGCTGCATCCATTTTCACGACCATAGATTACCAGCCCTTTCTCCCAGGGGGTGGCTGGGGGAGAGGGGTGGCCTCCAACTGCCAACCTTTGAGACAGTGCCAAGCACTTTATCACGAAGTCCCACCCCCATCCCAGGCTCCTTAGGAAACTGGAGGATACACGCACTTATGATAAAGCCTTGTCATTGCGCTTGACAGCCTCATAACCCTCGTCTGGCAAAGTGGCCCCAAAGTTTCTGATTCTGCTACAGCTTGAAAATGAAATGATCTTTTCAGGAATAAAATAAGTATATAAATAAATCAGCAACACCAACACCACTCTCCCAACCAGTGTCCAAACCCCCCGCCCCCTGTACACACACACACACACACACACACACACACACACACACACTCCCTGATCGGAATAGTAAAATTAAATTCTAACGGGGCCATCAATGACACCATATCGGCGAGTGATGAGATGAAATCTTGGGTAAAAAACATCGGCTCTGTCTGTTTATAGGTCTAATAAATTATGTTAAAATTGCGCTCTTATAAATCCCGGCTGTCGAGGAAACCCAACAACTAATTCATCAGTTGCTCATCGTGAGGTCGGCTCCTCTGCTCCAATTTCTCACCGTGTAGATAACAAGGGGCCGTGCAGACGGGCTGGTTAAATGTCATTTGTTTCAGAGTTGTAACACGGCACGGATCATTGCTCACACATAGTCACCCAATTATATTAACCTGTGCAGCAATACGGTGTAATGACATGACATTAACACAGCCACTTCAGAGGGGCGACAACTTCCCTCCTCGCCCCGCCGCCACCGCCACTGCTGCCGCAGCCAGCTTCTACCCCTGTCATTTAAATGCAAAACAAAAGCTCTTGAATGGAAGAAGCAGCGAGTCACTTCCCCCTGGCAGTCCCTGAGATCGAAAATATTCACTGCTTTATCCTTTGCCAGCTCTGAGGGGGCTGCCTGTGGAGGCTTTTAATATTTTTTTATTCAGAAGGGGCATTCCTCCCAAAGACAGGGGCTCTCTTCCCTGGCCGCACCCCTGGAATGAATCATTTCTTACCCCTGAGTGCAGTTAGAGGATTGCCTGAAAAATACGCAGCAGTGAGAGATGGCATGAGAGGTTACCCTGTTGAAAGACTTCCTGGGGGACGATGGCAGGAAGAGGCGGCATCCTTTCTTGCCAGAGAGATGTCATTGCTGCTGGGTGAGGTCAAGTCCATTCTGACATGCAGTGGCCTTCCATAGAAATGCCTCTAGTGTTATCTAGGCTGTCATCCTTCGAGAAAAAGGTTTCCAAGTCTTGAGTGGTTTTGAACCTCCAACCTCTCTGTTAGAGTCTGTGTGCTTGACTGTGCCTTCAGGATTCCTTAGTCAAAGATACAAACCCCGAGACAAACTCATTGCCATCGCGTCAATGCCAACTCAAGGCGAGCCTAAGGGCCAGGGATATGAAGGGAAGATAAATAGCCCTAACTCAGGGGTTCTCAACCTTCCTCATGCTGGGATCCTTTCAGACAGTTCCAATCGTGTAGTGGTGATCCCCCCAACCATAAAATTATTTCCGTTGCTACTTCCTAACTGTGATTTTGCTACTGTTAGGAATCGCCATGTAACTATCTGCTAGGCAGGATATATTTTCATGGTTACAAAATGAACATAATTAAAGCATAGTGCTTGATCTCAAAAACCATATGCAATTCTATACTGTGAAATATTTATTTCTAATGGCAAATAAATGAAATTTTGTCTTGAAACATGGTGTAGGATGGGGGAACAGTCTTCATGCTGGGTGCTTGTATGTAGTTGTCGCTGTATGTGGGCGGGCCCACTTGGAGACGGATAGAGGAGCAGTGTCTTGGTTCCTCAGACCACTGGAAATAGGTGTTTTTCCATGGTCTCAGGCAACCCCTGTGAAAGGGTTGTTCGACTCCCAAAGGGGTCGCGATCCACAGGTTGAGAACAGCTGGGATAGCTAATTCCAAACGCTTGTGTTTCTCACACTGTGCATGGGGTGATATTCTCTGGTGGGGCTGACCTGTGCCTTGCAGATGATTAAGCAGCATCTTGGACATCTACCTCCAAGTGACTGCTAGCTATGCTGTCATCCCTCACCAGATCTGGCAACCAAAAATGTCACCACCTACCGCCACCAAGTGGATTCTAACCCAGAGCAACCCTACGTAGGATTTCCAAGGCTGCGGATCTTCATGGGAGCAGACAGCCTCATCTCTGATCCACAGAGCAGCTTGTGAATTTGAACCCATGACCTTGAGGTTAGCAGCCCAGAGCTTACTGCACAGTGTCACAATGCCCCCAGGGGAGCAGCAGGCCCCTGTTTGAGAATCATTACTCCAGGGCATGGCTTTTCACTCTATAAGCTGTCAACATAGTCACGGTACACTGGATCTGTGCCGGACTCTGACCCTATCAGTGGTTCTGGAACTTTCTGATGAAGGAGGGCCCTAGCTTTGGATTGTGACAAATTTGAGCAGTCTCCTTCTGTCAAGATGTAATGTCTTGGAAATTCACAGGGGCAATTCTACCCTGCCCCCCGGGGTCACTATGACCAGCTTCGACTCATGAGCTATGAGTATCTTGGGGTTCCCCAAGTGGATTTCCTCTTCAGAGACAAGTGACTCTGCTCTCTGATGTCTCATGCTTGAACCCCAGGTTCTCTGCTCAATAGCTGTGGCATCTGTAGGCCTCGATTACTTCCTCCTTACCATGGGCCAACAATCACTTCATGCTCCTGGAGCAGTTGTGAGGACCGAGTGACTTATCCGAGCACAGCACGAAGGCCTGGCCTCAAAGCCGTCAGTACTCGGTGGCCTTGTTATGCTCACTCAAGTCCACACTTGAAGGATCTGGGGGTGGGAGTGGGCTCAGACCTCAAGGGCAGAGTCAGGACAGGCCATGGTCAGGTGCCCCTGCTTTCTCTAATCTGGTCAGCTTCTCCTCTTCCTTTTGCTCAATCTGTTCCAGGCAGAGGAATTCCAGGACCATAGTGATGCATGTTGGACGGTGAACTGCAATGTCCGTAGTTCACAACCACTGACTTCTCTGTAGGAGAAAGACGTGGTTTTCTACTCCCATAAAGAGTTGTTTATACTCAGAAACCCACAGGGACAGTCCTACCCTGTCCTATAGGAAGGACCACTACGAGTTGGCATTGTCTCCCTGGCAGTGTTTGGTTGTTGTTGTTGTTGTTTTCAGCCCCAGTGGCCTTCCTAACATCTCTTGAACATGCTAGCTATGCTCATCTAAGGAATGCTGCTCTTCACCCGGCACCACATGGCTCACTCCCTTACGTCTCTGGAGTCTTTGCTCAAATATTGCTTTACATTTTAGATGCTTCCCTACATCCTTCTTTGGTGCCAGCCTCCTTCCTCGCATGTGTCACCCTCAGAATGAAAACTGTTTCATTTCTTGGTGATGGTGGTTATTGTCTGTCTGCCCCACTAGAATGCTGCTTCTCAGAAGACAGAGGTTTCTATCTTTTCCTTTCACAGTTATGATGCATCACCTGGCAGAGAGGATATGCTCAGGAAACAGCTGTTGAATGAATGAATGAAGGAAGGAACAAACCCTTAGACATCTAGGGGAGAAACAACTTTCCCCCAAAGAGCAAAAATCAGATAGCTTCCAGGTTTGGCTATAGCTCCGAATGCTGCATGACAATGGGACAGGACAATGGGATTCTGAGTGATGCTTTACAACTCCAAACCATGCTATTTTCAGTTAATTCCTCATTGGTTTGTGACGACAACTCGCACATGTGTGCAAGCGTGCTGTGCATGGTCCTCATAGGGAAACAAACAAGCAAGTCAAACATCAACCTTGAAGGGATATTCCACTTGAATGAAATTGTTCAAGTTTGGGGACACGGGGCGGGGGGGGTGGTTTACTCTAGATATAAAATCAGAACAGTGAACACGGAAACCAGTTAAACTCAGAACTGGGTCTATGAATATGATTACAAAGCAATGCAATTACCCAAAACAGTTCTTGAAAAAGATGAGCACCAATTTAAGAAATGCTATATAGTTTTCTTATGTAGGAAGAGTCAACGGCGATAATCTGAGTCATGATATTGACAAACGGATAAATACAGGGTCTAGTACTGTTTTTCCAAATGAAAAGAAAACCGCTGAGAACATAAGAGCATTTTACTCTTCAATGATACAAGACAGAGCAAAGTAAAACCAACCACAACAAAAATCTTGAGTTCGAAAGAATATCGTTGCATGTCTTTCCTAGTGCTTCTAATAGTGAAATTTTTTTTTCTTGAAAATTTAGAAAAACAGGCACAATGATGATGGAAAACAAAGCTAGTGGTAAATAAAAACAATAAGGTGCAAAAAACAGTGCACAGAATAATAGCATATCGAGACTCAGCATACTAACTCTAAGTAGAATAAACGCTAATATAAGATGCAGATTTTGAGATTGCTTCAAAGCAAGTAAGCAAGTAAGCAAATAAAACTCTACAAATTTTCTGTAAGATTTAAGCCTATGTCAAAATGACACAGAAAAGTGAGGGGGAAACCTAAAGAATACTAAATGAGATAGTTTTATTTTGATAGAGATGCAATCCAGAGTGAGAAAAATAATAGTCATGAACCTTGTTATGACAAATAACCTAACATTAAAATTTATATAATGAAAACTATAAGGAATACAAAGGAAAATGAGAAGTGACCCACTAATGGCAGAGGGATTTGATGTACTTCACTCAGAAGCATATCAAGGGCATAAAATACAAATAAGGATGTTCATGAGTTGAACAATCGATGCATTTTACCTCTTTATCATATCAAAGGAGCTCTGATGACTTCGTGGTTCTGTGTTGGGCTGCTAGCTACAAGGTCAGCAGTTCAAAACCACCAGCCACCCCTCAGGAGAAATGGGGCTTTCTACTGCTGTAAAGCATTTTGTCTTACATATTTGGGACATATTTTTAAGAGATACCAGTCCCTGGAGAAGGACAGCATCGTGTTTGCTAAAGCAGAGGGGTGGCAATAAAGAGGAAGGTCCTCAACGAAATGGTAGCATCAATGGGATCAGACATAGAACAATTGGGAGGATGGAGCAGGACATGCGTGTTTGGTTCTAGTTGTGCAGAGGGTCGCCATGGGTCAGAGCAGACTCCATGGCCTCTACCAACAGCAAAGGGTGGGCGTTTCAGAAACTCAAACGGGCAGTTTTCCCTTGTCTTATGGAGTCACTATGAGTTGGCCATGAAAAGATGACAGGGTGTTGCTTGTGATTGTTGTTGCTTTTCATCATATCAAACCTTTCTTGACTGTTGGAGATACAGATACATGTTTTTGAGACTCCCTGTCAGGCTGTCAACTGTTCTTTCCACCCACCAGCCTTGCTTCCTCTTATTTCTCACGCCTTCCTTCCCAGAGTCTGAGTGATCTTCTCATAGATTTCCATGAAAACCATCTAGTCATGAGTCCCATTCATCCAACAGTTGAGCCCTGGACCCCAAAGACCTGATAATCTGCTTTGCTAAAGATTACAGCCAGGAGGACTGTGGAGGCAGTCCTGCTCTAGCTCACGTGGAGCCACTCTGGGCTGGAATTGACCTGACATCATCAAACAAGAACAAACAACTTGGAAGTTTGGGGGTATTCTACATGGAAGGATAAGGTAGCTCATTGTCCCATGCTCAGTCCTTTTCTGCACCAATTATTTCCAGTTGACTCCCACAAGCCCAGGCTTTCCAAAAATAATAAAACCTGGGGAAATAGAGTCTGGTCCCCTGTTAAGGTGGACTCTTACATACCTGCAGCTTCCATGAATCTAACTTGCTTTCCCTACAAGCCTAATAAACAAAGCTCTTCTGTTTCTTGAACAAATGACCAGTGATAAAATCAATATATATTTAAGTCTGTGGCTCTCTCTAGACCATTAGTCTTCACACTTTTTGAATGTGACTTTTTATACGTAAAACATTTCTGAGCAATTTGTATTCAATTCCAATGTGATTACAGTTGTTAATTATGTAGACACACCGAAGTATTATGATTCTGAACTTTGTAGTTATTAAATCTTTTTATGATGCACATCTATATTAAAAAACCTTTTCAAGCAAGAGTATATCCCCAATATGTGCCTATTTTTAATAATAGTTATCCTGTACAATACTAATATGACATAGAAAATGTATACAAAACTAGAGGCTAAAAAGAAATGTGGAATATAAATACTAATATTTCCTTCTCTGCTCTATTACATCAACCCATGATCCCCTGAGAGTCATATCCTGAGGCTTGTCTTAAAATAAATGTATCTTTAAAAGCTGGAATGTTGATACAAAATTTTAATGTCTATATTAACCAAAAATAATATTTTAATAGGTTTCCTACAATAAAATTTATATAAGTAAAATTCTCTGAACACAACATAATAATGCAGGAAACAGTAAAGTGAGCTAAAGGTGAATATTTTAATTAATGGAAGGAAAAGGGATCTTTGGTTTGGAGAAGAATAAAATAGCAGTCATTGGATATTTCTGACAAAAGGCCTGAGAACATTATTTAAGAAACTAATGGATGGTGACCACAACTGTATTTTATTTTGAATTAATTAATATAAATTAATTTCTTCAATTGACTTAATTTTAAAAATAAAGAACACTAAAAATCACAGAAGTACTCTGTTAAAAAAATTGGGGAGAAAAATGATATCTTAGGAAAATAGGTAAAATGCAATATTCAAGTACAGTAGCAGAACACAAATTATTTAGGTAGTTGAAACACAGAAAAATTAATAACTAAACCCAGAAGCTCCATAAATGCTAATAAGAGAACTATTTCTTAAATAATTAATAAAGAGGTAAACTATAAGCACAACATGTTATAGATGAAAAAGGGCATTTAGGGGCTGAGCCCCGGTGGCATAGTGGTTGTGCTCAGGACTGCGACCCACTGGGACAAAGGTTCAATTCCAGCAGTGGGGCTGGGCCTCCTACTCCCACACCGGAGAGCAGTGATGCCCCCCCCAAAAAAACAGAAAAAAAGAAAAAAAAAAGAAAAAGGGCATTTAGCTTAAAAGAAACAATTTTTAAGGAACTAATAACAAATCCAAGGTGGTTTGATAATGACATTCTTCCTTCTTTAGCAGTTATTATTTTTTTCACTATAAACTGTTTCAGAAATTATACCCGGAGTGAGCACTTAGAATGATTTTATATCAAAACTATATAAGAAAAGAAAAGTTGGTATCAATCTTGCTTTTGAAGAGGAGAAAAAACAACTACCTAAAACAAGCCCAATATTAAGAGAAGACGACACCACGAACATGTAAGGTGAAATCAGGGCTGAAAGGAGGGTTCGATATTATACAATCTACTTTTAAAGATTAGTTTTCTTTTTGTTACCATGTCACGTGGAAAATGCCTGATTCCAGTTTCCCCAAATTTGGACATGTTGTTTGAGATGGTCTGATTTACCATTTCCTGTCTCTGTGGAATAAAAAAAGTTCATCTTGAAGGACTGATATCTTTGGATGAACTCAGAGAAAGCAGCAGGATCCTTCAGAGCTACGAAGGACACTGAATGGTCCAGGGTTTTCATCTGTAGCATCACAACAGAGGGACAGATAGTGACTTCATGTGTCTCTATTGGAAGTGACCAGGATGAACACTCTAAATTACAGGCTTCACTTATATTCAAGCTGCTTCTCACCTGGGCAATTCTTTATGTGTCATCGTGTGTTTACCTGTGCTCCAGGAAGGAAAGAAGCAGAGGTTTGCTTAGTTTACAGTGCTGAACTGTTAAGTAAAAATAAGAAGTCCAATTATTATAATACAGAGGAGTTGAATGGATCAAAAACAAAAATATCATCATCATCTTGATGATGACTATGAAGGAATTTGATGAAGCTCAATATCTACTTCTGATTCTTAAAATCTTAGTTAATATGGAGGTGAAGAATGCCTCTCACTCACTGCCATAAATTGATACTGACACAGCCACTGACCCTATAGTAGAGGGTAGACTTTGTGTTTTTTCCAAGACTCTAACTTTTTATAGGAGTAGAAAACCCCATCTTTCCCTTGAGGAGCGGGTGGTGGCTTTGGAGTACTGACCTTGCAGTCAGAAGCCCAAAGTATAACTACGACACCACCAGGGCTCCTTGAAGAATGTTTACTCAAGCAAATCGCTGCCTTAAACTAGTAGCCAAATCCATACAGGGTGAAATCAAAAGGGCATTTCTATTCAAATCAACACTAAGATGAAACATCCCCCTCCAAAACAGACACTGAGTCCAAGGAAAGCACACTATGCACAAAGCTAATACAGACCCTGGTGGTACACAAGAGTTAAAGGCAAAAGGGTAAATACAATTGCACTCATCATCATGCACTATTAATGATCACAAACAATAATCTATTAGTGGACACACAGGTAGACATGCAAACTGAACAGGTACAGCAAAGTGAATGGGACCACATGAGAATATAGGTATGCTGAGGCTATTTCTAGGGAGTTTAGGACCGTAGTCTTGGGGGACATGTAGTCAAATGATATTACATAGTCCACAAAAGCAATGTTCTACATCCTACTTTACTGAGTATGTGAATAATTACCTAGGATGCACCAATAGGCCTGTCTCTAACTGGAGCAAAGAAGAGTGAAAAAACAATCTATGGGTAACAGGAAAAAAAGTCCTCAAGATTAAAAAAAAAATAAGGTAACAATAAGTCCAAAGGACAAATAGAACATTCGAATCACAACCTCTGCTACACAGAGATCCGAAACATTAGATGGTGCCTGGCTATGACAAGTGAACTTTCTGAACAGGATCATAATAGATGGTATAGGACACAGTGAGAAAAATGACAACAGAATTCAAAATCATAAATCGAGCCAGTCTGACTGGCCTGATAGAGATGAATAGAACCTCTGAGACTCTGGCCCTGGCTGTTGCTGTTAAGTGCTGTCACTCAGTCCTGTCTCCTTGGATTCTGCGTACGATAGAACGAGCCACTGCCTGCTTCTGTGCCTTCTTCAAAGTTTTTTCTATGCTTGAGCGCATTGTTTCAGGCACCATGCCAATTCACTTTATTGATGGGCTTCCTCTTTTTTGCTGACCTTGATTACCCTTGGGGATCAAAATCATTTCCTGGTTGAGAATCACTTTTCTAGAAATTCTAGGGAATGCGGTTTAATAAGAAAACGTATCTGCCAATGATGATGACAGAGATAATGATCATTGTTCTAGATGTTCTAGTAAATTCAATGAGATTTTAACAGTTTGTAATTATTGAAAGGAAGGGTTGCTATTATTTTTGGAAGATGTACTGATCACTTAAGAGAATTAACTAGAAAATCCATTGAGAGTCATAAAAACATTCAGTGAGGTGACTGGGTATGAAAAAGATAACAAAAAATGACTCAAAATTCCTACAACCATTTAGAAAATATCATGGAAAAAATTTTTCATTATCATTAGCAACTGAAATAGATAATATTGAGTGCTTAACCTGGCCAAAAGGCATGTACTAGAATGCAGATGAAGACAGCCGTTTTATTTATGTTCTTGGATCCATCAACTGATCGGAACCATTGTCTTCAGGATAAAGACCAAAACTTGCTCTGGTCCCTGCTTCCTTCTTTGAACCAATCCATAGGCTTCCTCCTGCTCACTCCCCAGACTCTCAGAGCACCCAGGAGATTGTAATTCAATACCCCAAGTCATCTGGTTCTGTTCTTCAACCTGCAGATTCCAACACTTTCATGGTTTTCAGACCCTTGACCACAGCCCTCGCTTTGGTAGGCGTGTGTTCAAGTGTTTTGTTAGTTGCTGTTATCAGTGGCACACGTGACCACACACACCCAGAGCAGAACTGAACCCATAGAGTTCTCTGGGTGGTCATCATAAAGGAAGCACAGATTCCCAGGTCCATGGGGCTTGCTGGGGGGGGTCACATAGCTTATGTGACCTAACCACTGCTGCTATGAAGTCGACTCTAACTCAAATAGCCTCTTTGAGCTCCTGAGACTTGAAATTTTTTTTTGGGGGGGGGGGTAGGCATCACTGCTCTCTGGTGGGAGTGGGAGGCCCAGCCTTGCTCCTGGAGAGCTGCTGCTGGATTTGAATTGCCAAGCCAGTGGGCTGCAGTCCCACACTCAACCACTATGCCACCGGAGCTCAGACGAGACTTAAATTTTTTTTTTTTGAGACTTAAAATTTTTATAGGAACACACAGCCTCATTTTTCTCCTGTGGTGTGACTGGTGTGTTCAAATTGCTGACCTTCTGATTAGCAGCTCTGTGTGTAGCCCATCATGGCAGCAGGGATCCTTGGTGTCACTTAGGGAATCCAAATCTCATTTTACGGTGTGCATGTGGAATCAGATGTAACACCCTAAATATAATCTGACCAGAATCAAATATCATACCCTTTTGAGTCTTCCTCCCCCGTTGATCTGTTTGCCAACATTGCTGGATTCCGATGGACCTGCATTTGAATTTCGTTTCTACCATTTAGTAGCGAAATGCACAACTCTCTTTGAGTCTCTTTTCCCCCTTCAATAAGATGATGATAACAGTACTTCCTTTCAGTGCTATGACATTAACCAGTGCACAGCGTCTGTTCTTTCCCCCATTCTGTGCCCCAATTAGTCACATCCTGACTCTCCTACTATCATCCCCGGCCATTGTCCATGCCGACGTGAGTTCTTGGGTGGCCCATTGGTGAAGCCATAGGATTGGACTATCTGCCCCCATTTGCACTGCCCCCTTCTAGTCATCTCTGCCGAGTGATCTTTGTAAAACACAGATCATATAAATGATTTCTCTTCCAGTACCTTTGATGGCTCCCCACTGCTACCCTAAAGTTCAAACTTGTTATCAGTAATTGGTCTGTTCCTGCCTTCCCAGCGCCATCTTCATCTCTCTCTCCCTCCCTCTGGGCACGTCACACCCCTATCTGGCTTGGGAGAGCCTCGGTTTGCCAAGCCCTGGGCAGAGGGAGAACGATTCCACACAGGCTTTCCTAGGAAGCTGCCCTTTCTCAGTAGAGTTCTCAACCAAGAGAGACACACAAAGTCAAGTCAGCATGCCTGCCATTGCAGCTACCATCCAGGACTTTCTATCTGAGAGAAGAGCCAAAGGGAGGCCCGGTGAGCTTACTGGGGGTGGTGAGAAGGCGTCCAGGTGGATTTCTTTCCCAGAGCCAGGAAATCAGCCCTGGGGCTCTGGAGGCCCCATTTCTGAGCACAACAGCCTCCCCCTACCCAACACCTCATTGGCCACGGACACTTCCATTTCACGGTCAATTGGCCATAATTTCAATTATGTAGGAAGCTTTTATTTTACATGCAAATTCCAAAACGGCTCAGAAATCTGTGGTGAGGCCTAGGTATACGTTTAAACCCTCGCCTCCTACATCACTATCCCGAGTGGTCCCAGTGTACCCAGAGGGCTTTGTGAGCAGCGGTTATGAAAAGACTCTCAGAGGTGCAGTGACTGGTATCGAGCAGACACTAAATACTTGCTGGCCAAATGCTTTCTAAAAATTATTCTCTTGAAGAGAAGCTTGCTAGATATATCATGAAGACATCAAGTTGTAACTTAACGTGCCTTGCATTTCAAGCCATTCACAAGTGTTGGATTTTTGTTGTTGTTGTTGTTGTTGTTGTTGTTTAGTGATCATTGAAGGCTAAGCATCCCAAGTTTTGATTTGGAAAACCAGGCCTGGATTCAGGGTTTAGCCCTGGATAGGATGAGTCTTTTGGCTCTGAACCCTTTGCCTCCTCCCCACCACCCCCGCCCAGCCCCTCTCCACCACCACCCCCCAACTCACCTTGGCGCACGCTGACAAAACAGATAAACCCAAATCTCTGTAACGTAAGCAGCCCCAGCCCTGGCCTGATGGCGGGCTCAAGAGGTGACAGAGAAGACTTGGGGAATGGTGGTTCTCAGTCTTGTTTGCCTGTGAGACCTTGGGTGGGATAAACAAGTGATGCCTTTGACTGGTCACTGACAGGATGGAGGGTCAAGGCCTGGTGATCTACTCCCCAGAGCATCAGCCTCTGAAAACCCATGAAGCCTAGGTCTCCTCCAACCCACATGGAAAACCATGACTTATAGAGGGCTAGCCAATGAGAGAGTGATGCATGTGCAGCACCTGTCAGGCCTCAGGGGCTGTGTTAGGGAGCGTCCCAAAACCCAACCTTCACAATGCTACCAGGAAGGAAGGATCATCACCGTAGTTTCCCAGGTGAGGAATCAGTGACTCAGAGTAAAGTGACTTGTCCAAGGTCACTGAGCCCAAGTTAGAGGCAAAAACCAGTGGGGGGGGGAGGGAGAAGAGGGGGGTCAGACTGGCTCTAAAGCCTGTGGTCTTGGGTTTCCCCAATGGGCATGCGTTGAGAGAAGGAACTCCACCACATCACACATGGCCACTGGTAGTTGGCATCCCCTCTTGGTCCTTACTTGAGTTAAGTTGAATAGTGCCTTTGCCCTTCCCCATCCCTGAGGGACAAGCACCGGATAAAATGGGGCTGAGTTGCAGGGAGTATCATGCGCCCTCATTCCTGACCACACTGAACCTTCTGCAATCATAATGGCTCACAAGAGCCCCATAATATGCAAGCTTGCATGGATACCCGGGTGTGCAGGTATGTGTGCAGTAGGCCATTGAAGGGCTCTGCTGTGTAGCAGACACTGACTATGTGCTGCTGCCCACCTACACAGAGATTGAGACAAAGCAGAAAAATAAACTCACTGCCATTGAGTCGATTCCAGCTCATAGTGACCAAGAGGACAGGTTAGCCCTGGCCCTATGGGTTTCTGAGATGCTAATTGTTCACAGGAATAGAAAGCCTCACCTTTCTCTAGCAGACCGGCTGGTGGTTTTGAACTGTAGACCTTGCAGGTAGCAACCCCAGGCATGAACACGACGATATCTGGGCTTCTTGTTTACTGGGGAAGAGATGAAAATGATAAGCCCTAGAAACAAGTGGCTCGGCGTGTGACCCCAGTTACAATCTGTGAAAACTCAGCCAAGTCTCTTAGCTTCCAACCTTTCCTTCTGTGGACAAGAAGTTCCACAGTGATGACTCAGGATGGAAAACGGGGGGGCAGGGTGGTGGCGGGAGATGCGCAGGCCCGTGACCTCGGTGTCTGTCCCTGAAGCTGAGGCTGCGGTGGCGCAGCTGTGTCTGCCCGGATCCCTCTCCTACTGAGGTGTCAGCTTCCACGGGGATCAGGTATCAAGACAGGCACAGCCAAGGCCAGCCAGAGGAGAGCTGGGGGCTGGGGGCATCTGGGCGGGTGGGGGGGGGCATGAGGGGAATCACCCCACCTGGTCTCTTTCCTCCTACTTCCTCTCAATGCCTTGAGCAGAAAGGGCAAGGATGGACATCTTTTCTTCTTCCTGAAATTGACCTGGCTGCTGCCAACCCTGGGGTCTGTCTTGTTCCCTCTCAGACAGTCAGACAGATGGCCAGCCAGTCTGTAGCTCAGAGGGAGGAGAGTGCTGTAAGGAAAAGCATGTGCTCAGGCCTCAGACACTCCCATGAGCAGCAGTACTGTCCCATGGCTGTCATCTTTATCCTGGCAGCTTAGTGATCATTCATCGGGCTGCTAATCCCCCAGAGCAGCAGTTAGAAGCTACCAGCTGATCTATAGGGGGAAGCTGGGTTAGTAAAAGACTTAGTCTCAGAAACGCACAGGGGGGCAGTTCGATTCTGTTCTATAAGGTCTCTAGGACCTTATGGCAGTTGTATTTTTTTTTCACCTTTACCCGTTATCAGGTCTTTCTCCCATGGAGCCACTAGTGGTTTTGAACCACCGATCTCTTGGGTTGACCAAGCACTTCTCTATTGCATGCCACCAGGGCTCCTTCTGTGAAGAGTTCAGTTTGTTTCATCTTCCTGACATATTCTCTAAAAACCAAGCCAAACAGAACCCAATCTGATTTCAGGGATGCTCTGAATCTTTCAGCAAGTCATTTCGCCTCGGCCATTCCTTATCAGTCACTCTCCCTGCGGTGTCTCCGTGGAAAGTATACTGAGTTGGACAGACAGATACAGACCGTTAGGCCAGTGTCGCCAGGGACCCTTCCGGAACCATGTCTAATTGCCCATATCATACCCAGGTGATCAGAGTTGGTGCTCCGCCTCCTCCCAAGGGCCAAGTTGACATCATGAACTATGTCCTGAGGATGCGGTTCCATTTCCATTCTTTCAATACCACACCAAGTCAAGCTGAGGGACCGTCTGCAAACTAAAGGGCTTGGCTGTCTCAATAAATGTCAAGGTCAGAGAAGGCTGAGGAAGTCTGGGGAGCTGTTCCAGAGGGAAGGAGCCTGGAGAGATGGGGCAAGTCAATGCAGCATGTGACCCAGCATTGGCTCCTGCACTGAGAAAATAAGTGGCTGTAAAGGAACGTTATAAATAAATGGCTATAAAGGACAAAATTTGAATATAGACTGTGAGCTCACTCATCGATGTTAATTTCCTGATTTTGATCGTGGCACCCTGGTTATGCAAGAGGCTGTCCTGATTCCTAGGAAGTTGACCCTGGAGTCGTAGGAAAGACAGCCAGAAGGGGCCTTGGGATAACAGCTCTGGTGGGAGAACTCAGATACGGGATGAGAGCAGAGGTCTTGCAGTGCTTTGCGGGCATGCTAGAATGACCTCCTGGGGCTGGCCACCAATCAGGCCACCAGTGTGGAGGTGGGCACCCTGGCCCATGCCAATCCTCCAAAACTCCCTCTCTGCCTCAAGAGCTTCCCGCTTAGAGAACAGGCCCACGACAGAGTGTGCACGTGCTGTCTCTGCCCCCAGTCCAATCCCACTAGAGAATACACGGACATAAAATTAACTTGACAGGGACTTGGATATTTGAATGAAGCTTCGGTTTAAAATGACTCATCGTGGACGCAGGATCATGGGTGGTTTACTGAAATGAGGGAATTCATTTCTCCCCAGAAACATCTCTGGGACTCAATTCACAAAAGTTGGGGAGTAGTAGAGAATGCACCAGGCAGCCTGCACTGACTGAGCACCCCTAAAGTGCTAGGGCTAGAGGCTTTTCAGGGATGGCCACCATGACCCTAGTGATCACTATCAATGCCCCAACCTGACACTTGAAGAAACTGACACCCTTCAGAGTAATGGGCCGTGCCTGTGGTTGCTCACATAGGCAGGGACAGGCCAGTATTCCCAGGAAGGGGGTTTCACCATTTCCCTCACCAAGGGCAGAATGCCATCATTAACTGCCATCAGGTTGGTGCCAACTCATAGGAAGCATGTTCTCTGGGTATCCTAAGTGTCTTCCTGACCAACTAGGGGTCATCATAGGAATGCCCACCTGAACTTGCAGTCCTTATTGGTGCAATCTGGTTGTGCCCAAAGCTGATCAGAGAATTTGAGAAGCATTCAGGAGAGTAGATCACAAGATAGAGTAGGCAGAAAAAAAAAGATACCACACAGGGGCTTTGAACTTGTTCAGTCTAGTTGGTCCTTTGGTTTTGAATTTCCATTCCCAGCTGCATATACAGGTCAGAGACTGCATTTAATCAAGACTGCCTGGTGATACATTTGTGTGTGTGATAATCAGGAGGTGTGGGGTGGTGGTGGTGGTGATGGGATAGCTTGTCAAAAATGTAGTTTTGGAATCAGCCTGTCTGGGGTTGGAAAGGCAAATTTTCTGCAGGGGTTGAACCAGACAGAATGGGTTTGAAGCCCTGTATTAAAGAGTCAGGCTCTTAAGCTTATCCTCAGATAAGTCAGTGGCCAGGCCAGGGGGGAGACCTGGATCTACCTATTTCCCATGTCTAGGGGGGGCATCATGCCAGGCTCGGGGACCACCTTTACAGAGCATTGTCTGCAATGTGCTCATAGGGACCACCTCTCGGCCCCAGCCACATGCCTAGGCTTGCAGTCCGGGACCCTCGAGACAGTGCTGTGGTCAGTGCAAGCTTCTCAGAAGAGCTGCTTTCACCCCACGAGTGATTGTGGAGACTAGAAGAGACTTCAGACCGGCAAGGGAGTGGTTAATGGCACTTTGAGCAACAGAGAAATAATGACGGCTTTAGCATTTTATAAAAGTTGCTTTGAAATCTAATTAGAATATGAAAGTTGAGATCTCAGGCTATTTTTAACCAGTGCACGAGTTCCGCAGGAATGATCAATACTGGGGCTGTGTGCTGCCCGTCAGCTTGCCCTGGGCTGGGAGTGAGCCTCCTTCTGGAAGAGGTCAGGCTCCTCCGTAATAGGACAGCTGGGTACACATGGAGAACGCTGTCGCTAGAAGCCAGCGGGACTTTCCTGGCACAGGAAGTGGTAAAGCGGGGCAAGGAGAGATCACACAATTGCCAGACCACCTGACACCCGAAGGCGCCAGTGTACATTAAATAGCAACTCCAGATGACCCTCCAGAAGAGACTAGAACTGCAGCAGATGTTTTAAGGCTGTAATCCACTGTACTGGCCCTGTCCATTTCCGAGACTGTAACTCTTTACTGGAGTTGAAAGCCCCAAGTTTCTCTGGCAGAGTGGCTGGTGGTCTTGAACTGCTGATCTTGTGGATCACAGCCCAAATGTAACCCCTATGTCCTCAGTGCCCCTTCATGATGATAACAGCCCAGACCACAAGCAAACCCATTGTCTGCTAATTGATTCTGACCCAACAGCAACCCCAGAAGACAGAGTTGAACTGCCCTGAGGGTTGCCAAACCTGGAAGCCCACCTGAAAGCAGGCTTTCGCATCGTCCTCCGTTGGATGGGCTGGGGGGTTGAACCAAAGCCTTCTCAGTTAGCAACTGACAGCTTAACCACTGTGCCCACCACCGGGGGTCTTACAACAATCCTAACAACAGCGGCAGCAGAAAAACTCGACAACCAAGCCAGCAAACCCACCACCCAGCTGCTGTCAAGTCATGCTAGCTCAGAGCGACTCTATCTGGTTTCTCCAAGGCTGTGGATCCTTACAGGAACACACAGTCTCTTCTTTCTCCCGTGGAGTAGTTGGTGGCTTTGAACTGGCAACCGTGTTGTCAGCAGCCCAATGCTGACCCCACGGTGCCACCAACCAGAAAAACAAAGCTCCCTGCTATGGAGGCCATTCTGATTCACCCACAGGGACACTGTAGGACAGGGTAGAACTGTCTCTGCGAATTTCCAAGACTGGAACTCTTTACGGCGGGGCTAGAAAGCCCCGTCTTTCTCCCTGGGAGGGGCTGTTGGTGTTTTTGGACTGCAGCCTATCAGGTAACCGCTATTGTCCCCCCTCCCCCAAGGCTTCTGATAGCATCCCCAGAGT